>PVKV010026119.1:0-28548 GCA_004027835.1 Alouatta palliata | reverse complement strand
TTTTTTTTTTTTTTTTGAGACGGAGTTTCGCTCTTGTTACCCAGGCTGGAGTGCAATGGCGCGATCTCGGCTCACCGCAACCTCCGCCTCCTGGGTTCAAGCAATTCTCCTGCCTCAGCCTCCCGAGGAGCTGGGACTACAGGCACGTGCCACCATGCCCAGCTAATTTTTGTATCTTTAGTAGAGACGGGGTTTCACCGTGTTGACCAGGATGGTCTCGATTTCTTGACCTTGTGATCCACCTGCCTCGGCCTCCCAAAGTGCTGGGATTACAGGCGGGAGCCACCGCGCCCGGCGGAGCCCCGTCGTTTCTGTGTGTCAGCCTGCTTTTGGGCATGGAGCGTCTCAATGCGGGATTGTGGAATCGAACCATGTACTTGAGGCTGAGCCGAGCTCAACTGTGCCCCTGAGGGCTGTGTGTCTGCGTTAACATCGCAAGCAAACAGTTTGATAAACCTGTGCGCATTTCGTTGCAGGGCACATCCGCGTCAGACCCTGGAGTATTTTGTTTGTGCCAAAGCCCTGCCGCTTGCCACATGAGCATAAGTGATGGCGGATGCCAAGTATGTCCTCTGCCGATGGGAAAAGCGATTATGGCCTGCAAAGGTGACAGCCGTTATTCTGCAGTTTCAGGAATTAGAAATGACTTTCGGGTGTCAAGTAAAATCTTTATTAGGAGATACCTAGGAGCCGCTTCAGTGAAGTAATTGAGCCAGGACGGTTGGCACTGATTCTCGTTCCCATTTAATGGGGTTTTGGTCTAGTGCTTCCAAGGTTACGCTTCCAGAAATGTCTTTTTTTTCCACACTAAAAAAAAAAAAAAAAAAAAAAAGAATCAGCTATAAAAAGGCGTGTAAGTCTGTAACTCAAAGATCTGGCAAGCAGCCTTGTGAGTAAAGTATGGTCGTGTTCAGGGATGCTTTCCAGCAATTCAGTAGACTGCTCGCTCCGATGCAGAAGCCCGGGGCCTTGACTCTTGTCTGCCACTGACCTCTTGTGCCTCGGTTTCCCCATCGGTGAAACAATGGGGATTGGACCAAATACCTGAAATCCCGTGGTTGTAGACCTTCAGGATTCCCTGCTGCGTTTGTACGAAATGTCGCCGACGTTTCTTACTAGATTAGCTGTTTGAATAACGAGGATCTCCTTTTTTTCAAATGTAGGTTTTGGCCCGAACCAAGACGTCCTCAAAAAATAAGAGAAAAAAGGAATATTTTCTAGATGTTCAAATCCTCTCTCTCGAGGAAAAGTTAAGTGTGGTGTTTCTTTTAATACTGTTTTTTCCTGTGTAGATTTCTGATGCTTCTGTTCCCTACCCCCACAAAACAGTTGAAGTCCACTCTTAATGGGCTTATTCAGCATTTAGTTATTGTAATTCATTAATGCTTGATAACCTCATAAGAAAGCAGCTGGTTTGATTTTATGTCAGCTTGGAAGCTGAAGATGTAAACGAGACATTGTGTGAGATCTATGGAGAGATTGGTGCAAAGCTGAATACATATAAATTATACTCAGGCCGGGCGCGGTGGCTCACGCCTGTAATCCCAGCACTTTGGGAGGCCGAGGCGGGTGGATCACGAGGTCAAGAGATCGAGACCATCCTGGTCAACGTGGTGAAACCCCGTCTCTACTAAAAATACAAAAATTAGCTGGGCGTGGTGGCACGTGCCTGTAGTCCCAGCTACTCAGGAGGCTGAAGCAGGAGAATTGCTTGAACCCAGGAGGCGGAGGTTGCGGTGAGCCGAGATCGCGCCATTGCACTCCAGCCTGGGTAACAAGAGCGAAACTCCGTCTCAAAAAAAAGTTTGTGGTTAAAATAGGGATTTTTTTTTTTTTTTGACTCTTTCTTAATCATTGCCATGCCATAAAAACGGATATTTCCTTCCTAGAGATCTGTGTGTCTTTGCTTCAGAAACCTCCGTGACAGGCCCATCAGTTTTGAAATACTTGGTTTTTGAGCCTGTCACTCTAAACTAGTCTTCAGCATTCAAAAGGCAAATAACCCATGACCAGGCGGCACGTTGTTCTGCTCTGCGAGTGTCTGGCATCGGGGACGTGTAGGTCGTCTAGAGAGGCGGCGATTCAGATGCCCAGTCCTGTGTGATTGTGGTGAGGGTGATTCTGCCGGGAGAATTCCCAGTTTGGGGAGAGCAAGGAGACTGATCGCTCGGAGTCCCGGTCACTGGCCCCCTATCGCTCTTCCTCGAGGAGCTCCCCTGCTCCGCTCCTTCCTGCATCTTCAGAGCCGCCTGGGAAGCACGCCTGGTCCCCAGCTCACACTTTCCCTGCGGCTGGGACGGTAATTGAGTACTCGAGTTTGAAAGGAAAGCACATCCTTTTAAACTAAAACACACCTGCTGGGCTGTAAACAGCTTTTAGTGACATTACGATCTATTCTGAAAATCTAACAAAGGAGTTATTTGTGCAGTTGAAAGTAGGATTTGCCTCATAAAAGTCACAATTTGAATTCATTTTTACTCTTAAATCCAGCCAACCTTTTCTGTCTTAAAAGGGAAAAAAAATATTCACTGGGGTTCTTGCTGTCTCTAACCTGAGGCAGATGAATTCCTAGTTGGCTGTAACTTTTGGTTTAAGTGGAAGGTTGAGGAGGAAAATGCAATGAATTCTTTTGTTACCTACGGGAAAACATGTTTGAAAATGTCTGGGTGGGGGTGTATAATGTCGATTCTGTCTCTGCAGAATTCAGGTGAAAAGCACGGAAGTTGAGACCCTAGAGAAGTCTCACATCGAAGCCATTGCCTCCTCGTTAGGTAAGAGCGTATTTCTAAGTGGCCAGTAGGTATTAATAAAATAAGAGATCATTTAGGAGAGCGTGAAGGCTCAGCTTTCTGGGTAAAAATTCACCCTGTTCACCATGTTTTTCTTCATACAAGGGCATGTGAATTTCCTGAGCTGCAGGGGGAGGGAGCATGGGTCTGCTTTCTTAAACCTTTCCAGAATGCCCTAGAACCACTGCCGTTCGACAGCCAGAGTGGTCAGTGGTGAGCATCAAGGCCGTCTCATTACCCCGTGGCTTCCAGTATACAAGACGTGGATGACTTTGATTCCATGAAGGGGGTGGTTTTCGTTTTTCCTTTGCTTTTCCTATAGTAAGACTCCCTGTGGTTCTGTCTCTGCCTGGCCAGTCTGGTCTCAGTCCAAGGTTTGAGAAGCAGTTGTGTGTATAAAATTCCAGAGCGAGGCCCAGTGGATGGAACGGGTGGCCTGGCACTGAAGTTGGTGGCGCCCCATTGTTTGAGGCACTGTCATGGTGGGCACGAGGCAGGTTGGAAGTGGAGATCTCAGCTTCCCGTCCGCCGCGGTGCGCTTTGTCCTGGACCCTCAGTTTGGCACCCACCTCCTTCGCAGGCAGTGGGTGAGAAAGGCTTTGCCTGAGCCCAGCCAGGGACGTGTCACGCTCACACCCAAGTGAGGAGCGTCGTTGAGTGCATGCTCCCTAGCCACAGTTCCGAAACCCAAACGTGCCATCTTTCTCCTCAAAGTGACATTATTTATCCTTTTGGCAAAAAACTGTTTGTCTTGTGAAAAGATGGACCAGAATTCCTTCCAATGATGTTTATAAAATCAGGCCCGTTTTCCCGTGTCTTCCCAGAAACAGCTCTTGTTTAAAGCAGGGTCTGTCTCTTTAACTTAGGGTTGACCACCATCTCAGATGGCGGCGTCCTCGTGGGCGCAGATTGTGTTGGGGGCTGGTTGTTTGTGGGGGCCTTTAATATTCAGTTGGGAAATACTGTTTTGATTGAGGCATTATGCCCGCTGAGTTGTGATACTGCATCCATCATCTTGTTCAAATAAATAGCGCCATATCTATATGTCGGAATGAATAAATAAACGCCCTGCAGCAGGGAGGTTGGGCTGAAAACCAAAGGCCCACGATGCTCTTTGCTGGCTTTGAAATGCCCTTGCAAAGAAGTATTGAAAATTTACCAGCCCACAATGAGTCTTTCAAGTCTCCTGTTCCTGGCTACCACCAACCCCCCAACCAAGAATACGCGGCCCGCAGAGTTCTTTATGTAGTTGGCATTGGTTTTTATTGACCCTGATTGAATTTGAAATTGTAAGGCTGAGAGAGGATTTGCAAAACATTTGAATACATTTTGCTCATGGGATTGTTTTGTAACTCCGAGGAATTTATCTTTTTAGCCAATCAGGTTAAGGTCAGTAAATTTGGTTTTTAAAAACGGGAAGCCTGGAAGCCGAGAATGAATAGCTGTTATGTGGGAGCCTCATCCCCTTTTTGGGAAATGTAGGTGGGAAATGTGAGTCCTCCCCGTCAGTGATTGAGGTGTGCCACCAGCCTTCAGAGTTAGACAAGGGTGCTTTGAAAGCAATACCCGACCGCCGCGCCCGGGCAGGGAGCGTGACCGGCATCGTGTGTGTTCCGTCCCTGCAGCCTCACAGAAGGAGGTTCCCGCAGCACCCCTGGAAGAGCTGGCCTACAGACGGTCGCTTCGCGTGGCTCTGGATGTTCTGAGCGAGGGGCTTGTGTGGAGTCAAGAAAGCTCCACAGGGAGGGGTAGAGCTGAGCTGTCTCCGAGAGGGAAGCCCACGGAACCCGTCTCCTCGCCCTGTGATTCCAGCTCCTCGTCTCCTCCCGACGGAGGCGTGTTGGGCAGTTCCGGACCTCACAGAAAGAGGGAATGTGTGCAGCAAAGCCTGTCAAGGCCGTTCACTTGTGAAAAGGACCCCAGGTGCAAAGTGGACCACAAGAAGGGACTCAGGAAAAATGACAACCCAAGATACCTGTCAGTGCTCTCAGCTGGAGGCGGTTCCCAGGATGGGAGCCAGACCAGAACCCACCGCAAACATTGGAGGGGAAGAAACTCCACAGAGAAGTCCAGCTTGGGCCCCAGCGGGTCTTCCCTTTCAGAGAGTGATGTGGAGGGAGACAGTGGGAGCAAGGCAGGCCGCTGGGCCGCTCTGTCCTCACCCTCCGGGGTCAGAGAAGCCTATCCCTGTGCCAACGCCGAGGGACGCAACCCCGGTCTGCCATCGGGCAGCCTCACTGCGCCCCCAGCCCCTGAGCCCTCAGCCTGCTCGGAGCCTGGCGAATGCCCTGCAAAGAAGAGGCCGTGCTTGGATGGCAGCCAGAGGCTGCCTGCCGTGCAGCTGGAGCCCAGGGCCGCAGGGGCTGCACCATCCCCTGGGCCAGGGGTGGGGCCCAGGGAGTCCATGACCCTTCGAAGCACCGCCAGTCTCGGCTCGCCTCCCTCCCACGCCCCTGTGGATGAAACCAGACGTCCTCGGCCGGATTCCCAGAAGCTGGAGGAAGGTAAAAGTTTCTCGTGGAGGAGGACAGCATAGAGGGTGGAGTCCTGCTGCTCCCGCAGCCAGACTGGGGAGCCAGGCACGTGTGCATTTTTAACCAGATCTTAATGAGCTCATTACTGGAATAGACTTAGAGCAGAGACTTCCTCATTCCTTTTTGTCTCCCCACTGGGCTATAATTACTTCACCTTCTCCCGAATATTTGTGTTCTTATTTTTGTTCAGAAGCGCAGGTAGTCGAGCGAGTGGGGAGCCCGTGCAGGGGCGGACGGGCCACGATTGTCTGATTGTCTGCTGCCGGGCTGGGAGCACTGTGGCTGTGCTGATGCTGAGGCTGCACCCCGAGGATTAACTCTTTCCTTCCGTTACAGAAGCGAAACGCACTCCCATTACACTGGGCAGGAATCTCAGAAGTGATTCACTCCCTCAAAAGCCTGCTGACTTTTTCAGAATTCATGTGCAGATGTGTTTTTCTGTGGCTGCAGGCGAGCGCTGTGATTTGTTTCGTTTTAACATTGTAGCGTCCCTTATTTTTGAAATGCAGTTCTGAAATCTTAATTACTGCGTGATGAAATGTCTGGAAATCTACTCACTACTCACTTACTACGTAGATTTCAGGCTTGATTCTGAACTTCTCTGCTGAGGCCGCCGTCTCCTTAGCATGGTAGAGTGGCCGGGAACTGAGGTTGCCTGTCTGCCATGCTCCAGAAATGACAAAGTGTCTGAAGGCGAAGTGGCCGCACCCTGCCCTGGTCCACAGTCAGCTCCTGTCCCGCCCTCGCTGCGTACCCACTGAGCGCTTCAGATGTGAAGGGGTAGCCGGGCGGGGACAAAAGGGCATTCCCACCCAGAGTGCGTGCAGCTTCTGTGGCTGAGGTGGCTGCTGCTTACGGCCCGCCCGCCGTCCCTTCACCTTCACCGCAGGCCTCTCTCCCTCCCTCCCTCTCGTGCGTTTCTTGAAAATGTAGTTTATTAGAAGCGCAGTCTGTTGGGATTTGGCAGTGTGGAGTTGTATGTAGGACGGAGCCGTTTCTCGATGCATTGATGGTCATGTGTCACGAAATGTTTTCTTGAGATGAGCCATCAAGACAATGCAGTGACGATGAAAGTCTAATATCACGTTATTGGCAGACTGCCAGTCTTCCGAAGAGTCTGTGGGGTCGAATCCGATGCGGTCTATACTGGAGGAAGACGAGGAAGATGAGGAGCCACCCAGAATCCTTTTATACCACGGTAAGCAGTGACCAGGGAGCACGCCTGCAGCCCTGACGGTACCCTCAAAGGGAGTGTGGGCTGTGGTTCTGAGGCCATGCCCGCCATCCTCCACCAAAGGGCTCCTGCTAGTTCATTTCTCTCCCACTGAACCGAGGCCTGGAAGGGACCTTCAGAAGTGCCACGTTGTCAGTCCTCTATCTTAAGCATAACCTGCACAAAGGGAAGAGGGACTCCTGGGAAGAGATGGCCCAGCCCTCCCTGTTAGAGCGCTACTCCTGTCACTACCTCAAGCCCTCGTCCTCCTGTCCCCTTGCTGGGAATGAAGGACAGCCCAGTGAGCCGAGGGGCTGTGTCGCCATCACTTGGGTGTGGCCATGGTGCTGTCTCAAGGCCTTCGTTGGTGATGGCTTTTGGGGAGGCCGTCCAGGGAGGCAGGGTCTTTAGCCCAAGGGAGAACTGCTCCCAGCTGCTCCTATAAGTAGCTGCTTGCACGGGAGGGAAACCTGCTTTTAGGTGCCACTGAGCAGCTACCTGGAAGGGACTAGAAGTGAGAGACGCAAACCTGGAAGGGACTAGAAGTGAGAGACACAAACCTGGAAGGGACTAGAAGTGAGAGACGCAGAGATCTGAATCAGCCGTGAACAGAAAGTCAGCTTTGCGAACCGAGGCCTGAGCTCCAGCCCTGCTTCAGACTTGCCCGTGAAGCATTCATCTCAACTAGTCTTGCTTTTCTTTAACCTTGTAGTTTCAAATTAATTGTAGACTCACAAAACAATTATGGATAGTACAGGGAGGTCTTCCGGCCTCTCACCTGGGCTCCCCCGCCGGCAGCATCCGGAAGATGTGTGGTGCCTCCTGGCCAGGAAGCTGGCGTGGGTGCAGCCCCGGGGCGCCAGTTCCCCCGCACACTCGAGTGCCTGTGATCTTAGGTCGTTTCTTTTGCTTGTCCAAGCATCTGAGTGCTTTTCCGTCATTTAATGAGCTTAATTACAGTTTCACATTTTCCTTTTTTTTTTTTTTTTTTTTTGCCTAATGCTAATGTCCAGACTTTTGAACAGTTTTCCACATGCTGTTCGGATCCCTTTCCTTTGGGTGAGGAGTCGCCACTCTCCAAACCCTGCCCTACCCATTGGGCACCTGCCTGGATGGTCCGGGATCGCGTGTGCTGTGGGGCACTCGCCGGGGACTTCCGGGAAATCATCTCTGCAGGATCAGTTCACACACAGGAAGAGCACAGTGCCCTTAGGAAGGCCTTTTCCCACCACGCCGCCCCGCAGGGTTGGGTCACCAGGCCTCACGGAGCCCCGTGCTGGCCGGCTTCTGGCCGTGGCGGGAACTGGGCTTTGCTCCCGTTTGGTTTTGCTTCCTGCCAGGCTGGCTGTTTTTTTGAGGATTCCCTGACTGGCCTCTGAATTGACTGCTTGTCCACGTGGGCCTGGAAGTTTCTCTTGAAGACTGAAGGCCCCTGACCAGGGGAAAACGGCGCCGCCTTGTGTTCGCAGCCGGCTCCCTCCCCAGTTGCCTCCGTCTTCCGCTCACGTTGGTGACGGTGCAGGCCTCTAGGTCATTGTCAGCGCCCTGCGGCACTTCCCTCCCTCTGCTGTGCCGTCAGCCGCACGGAGGCTTTGTGTGTCTGAGGACAGCCAGTTGCCAGTAGTTTTTCTAATACTTCAACTTTAAAATTGTAAATCCTTCCCTCATTTTTTGGGCATTGAAAATATTCATAAATAATTTTCTAGTTAGATTTAAATACTGTTCCCTTTTTGAGCCTAGTTTCTCAGAATCCCCTGTAGAAATTCAGTCCCTGTGTTGGGCTCTTTCCCGTGCGCCGTGGCCTCACTTCTGTTGTGTGCCACTCTCTTTACAAAGCGTCCTCCTGTGGAGTCACTTTAGAGTTAGAGAAATCGCACACGCAGTAGACAGCCGCTGCCACCCCTCACGACACCCTCGCAGCCCCAGGGTGCCTTTGTCACAGCTGAGAGCCCAGCGCTGCGGCACACTCAGAACTGCTGTGGTTTTATTCTGCGGTCTCATTGGCGGTGAGACTCAGGTCCTGTGGGCTGTGAATCTGCCTTGCAGATTCTTCTTTTCAGTGAAGTACACTCAAGTCAGGGTTAGACACTATTGCAGTAACTGTTTCTCGGGCTGTTACACCCAGTGCTTGATGTGGATTTGACTTGTCTATTCTTTTTTTTTGTTTTTCTTTTTTTTTTTCTTTTAATTCTAGAACCACGGTCGTTTGAAGTAGGAATGCTAGTCTGGCTTAAATATCAGAAATACCCCTTCTGGCCAGCAGTGGTAAGAACAGCTTCCTCCATCTTCTAAGATGTAGTTAGTCAAATTTCACGAATTTTTATTCCACTCATAGTTCTTGATAATTTGTCCTGGACAAATGTTTTCATTATTTTGTTTTTCCTGGGAAAAGTTGGTGGGTTTATACAAAAGACTTCTGGAGATGTTTGTACCTAAATAAAGGTACAATGGTGGTGTTAAATATATAGGCCACATTTTTAGCCAAGCAGGTTTAGAAAGACCTGCTCGAAAAAAATATCCGGGGCCGGGCACGGTGGCTCATGCCTGTAATCCTAACACTTAGGGAGGCCGAGGTGGGTGGATCACAAGATCAGGAGTTCAAGACCAGCCTGGCCAACATGGTGAAACCCCATCTCTAACTAAAAATACAAAAAATTAGACTGGCGTGGTGGTGGGTGCCTGCAGTCCCAGCTACTGGGGAGGCTAAGGCAGGAGAACTGCTTGAACCCGGGAGGCGGAGGTTGCAGTGAGCCGAGATCGCGCCACTGCACTTAGCTGGGCAACAGAGCGAGCCTCTGTCTGGGGATGGGGGAAGGAAAAAGGTTGTGGTTCACTCATTTTTAGTACCATGCGTTTCACCCGGTTTTACCCCATTGGAGCTCATTCATTCGGACATTGGTGTGGGGTTGGTTGCATGCGTCCGAATAAGTATTTGAAATCCTGTCCAAGTTCCCAGTGTGGGTGATGAGTTCAAGCAGGGGCAGGTTCTCCACTTCCGTCTTGCAGGCCTGGAAGTTGCGGTCATTAGTTTGAGTGTTGTCCTGGGCACGGGTGCTGTCCTGGCCCTCACCTCCACTTCCTGTTTTACCCTTTTTTCCCCTTTATTCTCCTAAGAAAAAATGATGTTTAAATCCAAAAGGCGTTTGCTCTGCAGTAATCCGGAGACGCTTTTGTTGGTCTAAGGACCGACCTCACCCGAGTCACCCAGGCTGCTTGCATGTGACTGATTATGGTCCCGGACACCTTAGGATTGAATCTGTGCAGGGTTTGCTGGGGAGGTTAAGCATATTTATGGCCGAGCTGGCTTCTTGTCGCCTGCTGGCTGGCGGTGTTGGAGGCCAGGTTTCTGGGCCCTCTGCCCTTCCTCGGCACTGGCTTCCCCTCCCGCATCTTGCTAGTCTTCCCTTGTTTTCATCAGTTTCTGGGGTCCCTGCTGGGTTAACAGGTCACTGATGTGACAGGTTCCTGGGGCGTAAGAGCCGGCGGCCTCCCGGAGTGCAGAGCTGAAGGGCCAGAAGGGCCGGCTGAGGTGCTGGTTGCTGGCGCTTCTCAATGCTGTCTCAGGGTGGCCCCAGGAGGCCAGGACTGGGGAGGCTGTGGGGAGGTGGCAGCGCCGTGCGGTCCCCCACCCCTCCCCGTGCAGCCTAGACTTGTTCCTGAGCCTTTCTGCGCTCACTCGACTCACCCAGAGCACGGAGGGTAGACCTGCCCTGCTGAGCCACTGGGAGAATATGTCAGGATGCTTATTTAAAGAGGCAGCTGGCAGCGGTAGTGTGATTCTTTTTATTCAAAAACCCAAAGAAAACTGGGTGATTCCGCTCAGAAGGGAAAGCATTCAAGGGATGCGTGAGGCCACGTCTCAGCACTTCCTTGCGAGAGACTTCGCCAGGGTCACCCCCAGAGCTGGGGCAACGCCTGTTAACATGTAGCATGTCAGAAAAAACGTTTAAGATCCAGGATCTCTTTTTTGTTTTGACGTTTTATTTTCTTGGATTTGCGAACAGGTCAAAAGCGTCCGGCGGAGAGATAAGAAAGCAAGCGTAGTGTTCATCGAAGGGGACATGAACCCGAAGGGGAAAGGGTAGCCGCCGCGCTGGGTTCCGAGGACGGGCCGGGTGGCGGGCCAGTCGCTCTCAGAGCGGGCGGGGGGACGGAGGGGCAGACGGGAGACCCCAGCACGAGTCCAAGCCCTGGCAGGGCTGGTGGGGTATCACTGGAGATGTGCCCTTCCTGTGACCTCTCACTCGCTGGGAAAGTTACGTCCAACAAAGGCTGTGTGTGAAGGGTCTGGTCAGACACGCCAGTTTTCACAGCGTGATTTCCTGGCTTCGAAAGAGCCCAACCAGATGCTCACTGAGGCCCTGTTTCCCACAGACTGTAGCAAAATGTGGTCCAGGCAGGTGTTGTGCAGACAGCTTCCCAGCCTCCACCTGAGTCTGCCCCTGGGTTACCTGCTCGGTCCTTAGTCGTGGGATGAGAACACACGTAGCTGGATCAGCCAGCTGAAAGCAGCCTTAAAACCACCTCACTCCGTGTTCCAAATCTGAACACGCAGGACCGGTGTCTTCTGACTCCTGGTACTTCTGATCTGCTCCCGAGGGGTGGGAGGTGTGGCGTGGAGACCAGGCCTGCCTGACTGGCGGGGCCCGGCGAGTGTCACTGAAGTCACTGGACCCAGCGTGACGCGTTGAGGGCTCCAGGGGCTTCTTGGCAGCTGGGGAAGCGGTCACCTTCCTTAAATAAGCCGGGGCTGGTGGAGCCTGCAGCGGCCTCCGGTGATCTGTATAGAGGCAGGGCAAGGGTTTTAGCTTATTAGGGGAAGTTCGTTCATGCTAACTTTTCCCTCTCTCTGCTCCAAGCATCACAGTGTCCCTTAGAAGATTAAAGCACTTCGATTGTAAGGACAAACAGGCGCTTCTGGTACGTGCATTACCGTTTGTGCTGCTTCAGATGGTTCGTTTGTGATGAGTGAGCGGGTCCTCCGCGCGGCTCTGGGAGTCACGGCTGCGGTGTACGCGTGTGAGTGACGGTGGGAGCAGCAGAGCCAGGCCGCGCTCTGGCCGCTGCAGTGGGATCGTGGGCTCAGTCACTGCACTGAATTCTCACAGCTGCCTTGGGAAGTTGCGGCCCCATTTCCCCACTTTACAGGCGAGGAAGCTGAGGCTCTGGCGGGGACAGTTTGCCCAGGGCCACCAGGCCAGGCTGCTGTCGAGAGCCCCTGCACACGGCCACCGCCTTCCCTGGCCGACTGTTCTCAGTGCACCCCGGGGCACGTGTGCCTCGGCAGCCAGCCCCTTGAGGCCGGAGGCGTCCCTGGTTCAGCATGCCCTCAGGTGCCACGGTGAGCCTGGCCTATGCCATGTGGCGCGTCCGCGGGCTGCAGAGCGGCTTCCCGGGCCCTGGGTCTGCAGCCGGCTTTCGTCACGCGCTGTCGACGAACTGCGAGGGGTTTGTCTAACTCAGAAATGTCTGTTTCCCCTCTGGAAATACCCATTTTGCTGTAGCGACTTTGAACACCAACATGTCAACTCAGTGCAGTTATTTTTACTTCTCTGGAATCGGGTGTTGAGCCTTTCCTGGATTTTGCCATTACAGTTGAGCCCAAAATGAACATCTTCCTGTCTGTTCCCACATTCTCTCCTGAGGCCGCAGGCGGGGCCGAGGCCGTCCAGGCGGACTCTGCGACGCTGTGCTGTTTTCTGGTGTCTTGACCGTTTCTTAGCGAGCGCGTGCTTTGGGCGTGGATGGCTTTTTCTTTCTCTAACCTTGTGAGATTGGCACTGTGTCTGTCCTGAGCTTTTCCTTGTACGTCAGTAACCTGCGTTTCTCTGAGGGAGTGACCCTCGCTCCCTGCCTGTCACCGGTGTGGGTTTGCTCACTGCAGCCCGCAGGTGCAGGGGAGGGCACAGACCAAGCAGGAACCGGGCCTTCCTGCTGATAAGTGTCGTTTCTGGCACGAGGTGCTGGCTCACGCCTGTGATCTCAGCATTTTGGGAGGCCCAGACAGAAAAGATCACTTGATCTCGGGAGTTCAAGACAAGCCTGGGCAACATACAGAGACCCTGTCTCTACAAAAAATAACAGAAATTAGCAGACGTGGTGCTGCTCAGGAGGCTGAGGTGGGAAGACGGTTTTAGCCGAGCAGCTGGAAGCTGCAGGGAGCCGAGATAGCGCCACTGCACTTCAGCCTGGGTGACAGCGAGACCCTTGCTCTAAAAATTAAACACGGTGTCTTTTCCACTCTCAAGGACCTGAATTACTTTCTAAAAATGGAGGAAGGTGTGAGGTGAGGAGGACAGTAGGAAGCTCCGTGCCTTAGAAGGGCTGCAGGTTATAACACAAAGCCTGCGTTGTGAGAGCACAGCGCGCCAGCTGCCTTCTCCTGAGAGTGCGCTCCCATCTGCTCGTGCGGTCAGGTGTGGTGGTCCTGAAGCCCACTTTATTCAAGGGTAGTCCGTGGCTTCTGAGGACGGATGTTGGGGAAGCCTTGCTTTAGGAAGATGCGGGGGCTGCTGGGGCGGCAGAGAGTGGTGTCCGCCAGCCTTGGGATATGCTGATGGTGCACTGTGTTCCCCGTGGCCCTCGGCTTCAGTCTTCCCTGGGTCATGGTGTGGCAGTCGTGGCTTTTTGGCATCTGTGGGGCTGCTGTGTCCTTTTCTGAGGACCCACTCGGCTGCCAGCTCAGGTGCTGGCCTAGCCTGGCCACAGTCAACAGCTCCCAACAAAAATGCTTCTTAGAGCAGCTTATTTCCAAGACTTCAGATCCTTTCACGTGGCACAGTGGCCACATGGGAGGTGTTTCCACTGTGGCTGCCTTCAGATTGGGCCAAGGCACTGGGTCCCCTGTGACCCCCATTTGAGCAGCTCAGGGCCCAGACCCGTGTCTGGCGTGTGTCCTGCTGACCAGGGCATCCCTGCATGAGGTATCTGCCAGCGTCCTTTGTCGGGGAGGATCAGAGGTGTGGGCTGGAGGCTTGGGCGGCCTGGACACATGGCTGGTCCCTGGGCCTGCGTGGCTTCCGAACCCAGGGTGCTTGGCGCTGCCTCCCACTGACGCCCACCGCCCGGGTCTCCTTGTAGAACCAAGCCAGGGAGGACTTCGACCAGGCCATCGGCTGGTGCGTCTCCCTCATCACCGACTACAGGGTCCGGTTAGGTACGCGGGGTGCTGGGGGGTGGCCCCTCCGAGGGGCAGGGCTGGTGCTGCCTGGGGCCGAAGCATGTCTCCGTGGCCCTGGGGCATTCCCTGTGGGTGGGCTGGGGTTCTGGCCTGGCCTGATCATTTCCTAAACAGAGACGCCGGGGCGGCCCCTACGTGCTTCCGGGGACCCCTCTACACACTGCTGTCTCCCCTGCACTCCCTGCAGGCTGCGGGTCTTTTGCCGGCTCTTTCCTGGAATATTACGCAGCTGATATAAGTAAGTCCACAGGCACATCTTGGGAAGTGTGGTCTGCCTTTTAGCCCTTTAGAAAAAACAGTCTTTTATGTCTAAAGCTGTGGAAGGGGACGTTGGGGTCAAGGCACTGTCCACAGCCACCTGGCACTGTGCAACCCTACCAGGTTTTGATGTGACCGCTGAGGCTCCCTGGGACCTGGGGCTGCTGGTGTCCCCGGTGCAGCTTCTCAAGCCTGCCCTGCGGCTCTCATCCCGTGGGCCACAGCCACCCTGTCCCGGCTGTGCGCTGGTGGCTGCACACCTCAGATACTGTTCAGAATGTAGGCCAGGTGTGGAGGCTCACACCTGTCATCCCAGTGCTTTGGGGGGCTGAAGTAGAAGGATTGCTTGAGGCCAGGAGTTCAAGACTAGCCTGGGCAACAGAACAAGACCCCATCTCTACAACATAGTAATAAAAATAATAGAAAAAAGTGATCTGGGCCTGTGGCACGCACACCTGCAGTCTCAGATGCTCGGGAGGCAGAGATGGGAGGACGGCCTGAGCCTGAGAGCTGGAGGCCGTGGTGACCTGTGTGACTGCACCACTGCTCTCCAGCCTGGGGGACAGAGCGAGGCCTTGTCTCAGAAAGAGAACGTGCCACGAACACCAGAACGTTTGGCCAGCATGTCATTGTCAGTCCAGCATTTTCCATTCTGGATGGCAGTGGGGTTTTCCATTCCTCCCAGTTGGTAGAGGAGTGGACGTGGCTGAATTGATTGTTCTTGGGCAGTGCCGCGCGGGCAGGCGCTTTGGTCTGCTCTAAGGGCCCAGTGAGGGGAGAAAGGCCAGGCGGTCCCAGCAGAGGAAGGGTCTTCAGGGGCGTGAATGCGCCACTCCGGTGCCGACACGGAGCTTGAGCACTAGGGTCTGCCCCCACCTGCCGTGTTGCAGCCTCGCTTTAGCCCTGACCCATGCTGCGTGGGAAGGAGCCCACGTGCTGGTCCCGCCACAGGTGCTTCCTTTGCAGGCTATCCGGTCCGAAAATCCATCCAGCAGGACGTGCTGGGGACAAAGTTTCCTCAGCTGAGCAAGGGGAGCCCCGAGGAGCCCGTGCTGGGAAGCCCCCTGGGGCAGAGGCAGCCCTGCCGGAAAGTGCTCCCTGACCGCTCTCGGGCTGCCCGGGACCGGGCCAACCAGAAGCTGGTGGAGTACATCGTGAAGGCCAAGGGCGCAGAGAGTCACCTGCGGGCCATCCTGAAGAGCAGGAAGCCATCGCGCTGGCTGCAGACCTTCCTGAGCTCCAGCCAGTACGTGACCTGCGTGGAGACCTACCTGGAGGACGAGGGACAGCTGGACCTGGTGGTGAGGTACCTGCAGGGCGTCTGCCAGGAGGTGGGCGCCAAGGTGCTGCGGCGCTCCAACGGCGACCGGATCCGCTTCATTCTGGACGTGCTCCTGCCGGAGGTAAGCCGCGGACCGCCGCGTGTGTGCGCACGGAGGGGCCTGCGCCAGGATTTTCCAGAACCCTGCCCCAGGAGGCTGCCACGGTGCTTGCTCCTGCCCCTGGCTGTGCGGTGGCCGATGGAGCGGGAGGCCTTGTGTGTTCACATCCCGTTGGCGCTGGGAAGTGGGAGTGCCGTGCCCCGACCCCTGTGTACACACGGAACTGCTTAGACGCTGTTGGGGCCAGGGAGTGCGAAGCTCCCTCCCCACCGTGGGCGCACAGATGCTCCCAGGCCTCGGTGGGTCAGTCCTGGTAAACCCATGGGGAGTGGGAAATTCAGAATCGCGTTTAGTACTCAGGTAAACCCATTATAATTTGAAAAACTGAATGTCGATAATACATTTAATACTCTGATAAACCCATGGTAAGTAAAATATCAAAAATTAGATTGTCTGTGATCTTGAACTTCTGGGGATTTGGGGCTTGGCGAGGAGCAAATATAGATTGTTTTGAAGTTTGTATCTGAAATTTCAGAGAGGACACTGCTGGGCATACATGCACATCTGTGGAAAAAAATACTGAAAACTATTTAACTTTTTAACTATGGGTATTTTCAAATAGATGCAAAAAGAAAAGAGCATAATGAACTGCGATGTGCCCATAACCTGCCTGGGACGTTTTTGGAGCATAGAAACCCTCAAGCATTTTTTTTAACCCAGAAATACTTCAGTGTGTGTCTCTAAAAGGAGGGTGACTGCCCCCCTGGGGACACTGGCAGCGTCTGGGCACATTCGTGCTTGTCACAGCCTGGGGCGCTTCTGGCAGGGAGTGAGTCGGGGCAGGGACACCGCTTGATGACACCCTGCAGTGACCAGGACGGCCCAAGCCAGACAGCCCAGCCTCAGTGTCCACAGGGGCGAGCGGGAGAGACCCTGCTCTCAACCAGACGGACTGTGTTAAAATGGGTTTGCCATTATCACAGTACCAAAAAATAGGACTGACTCCTTCACATCTGGTAGCTAGTGTGGACTGAGGATACTGCTTTTTTTTTTTTTTTTTACGGTAAACTTAAAATTTTTTGGAAAGGAATTGTGGGTTTGGGTCTTGCCTTTTATTCTTGGCTTTTAGTGACCTGAGCTGTTGTTCCCAGTTCAAAAGAGAATACTGATTTAATTGAGAGACATCGTTACGGGCCGGGCGCGGTGGCTCACGCCTGTAATCCCAGCACTTTGGGAGGCCGAGGCGGGTGGATCATGAGGCCAAGAGATCGAGACCATCCTGGCCAACATGGTGAAATCCCATCTCTACTAATAACACAAAAATTAGCTGGGCGTGGTGGTGCGCTCCTGTAGTCCCAGCTACTAGGGAGGCTGAGGCAAGAAAATCGCTTGGAACTTGGGAAGGCAGAGGTTGCAGTGAGCCGAGATTGCACCACTGCACTCCATCCTGGGCAACAGAGCAAACTCCGTCTCAAAAATAAAAGAAACATCATTAGAAGCAGGTTCGTGGATGAGGTTCGCACCTTCTGAACCATGAGCTAGACCGTGTGTGGAGGCCAGAACCTGGTGACCCGGGCTCACTGCAGCCTTCTCAGCCGTGTGCCTCCTGGGGCCTGATGGGCAGCGCCAGCTGCTGCTGACCCCCTGCCCTCTCACAGGCCATCATCTGCGCGATCTCCGCGGTGGACGAGGTGGACTACAAGACGGCCGAGGAGAAGTACATCAAGGGGCCTTCACTGAGCTACCGGTAGGCTGCTCCCGGCGCTGTTGCAGCCGCTCACATCTCTGCCTGACAGCTTCTGCTTCCACACCCACGGGCAGCTTGACTCGAGGCTGCCGCAGCCCTGCTCCCTCATGTGGTGGCCCAGGTGCTGGGTGGTGAGCTGAGCACACACACTGAACATGCCCTGTGGGTCTCTCTCGTCCTCCAGGAAGGCTGGCCACGGCCCGGGTCTCCCAGCTGCTCGCTGTGGGCAGCATGGGGCCACGGGCGCGTGCCTGGGCCGTGTCTCTTCTTAATCTCTTTTTGCAGGGGGCTGATGTTTGCATTTGGAACTTTCCTCCCCAGTGTCTGCAGCGCCATGGCTGTGTGAGAAATAGAGCGAGATTAAGCAGCAGCAGGGCCCGGCGTTTTCCAGCAGCCAGAAGAATGCTGTGATCAAGATGTTTCTCTCACGTCCATGTGTTTAGCCACCCTTGGATATTTGGCCCCCAGAGTGCCTAATCCTGTCTCTGGGCACGCGGCCAGGCCTTGCTGGGAGCCAGGCGGGGCCCACGGGGCAGTGACAGGCTGAAGACTCAACTAGAGTCAAGGATGGGGCGTCCGGCCAGGGTGGCTCGTCCAGCCACCAACGTCTCCCGGCCCGCGGTCACAGGGCACTCATGAAGACGCTGAGTCCCCTCACCAGCCCCGTGTCCTCCCAAGACAGGGCAGGAGGGGGCCGCTGGGGAGGTCAGGGAGAAGGAGGTGTGGGGCCGGCACCCCTACAAAGCTGTCTATAGGTGGGATTTGGCTTCGTTTAGGGAGTGTTGGCCCAGCTGGCTTACCGAAACAGGAAAGGCCTTTGCAAACAGAAACTGGTGTTTGCCTGCTGGATCTCACAGTCCCGGCCTGTCACGCTTGAAGCGAGGTCCCGACACCCGTACGCAGCCTGAGCCTTTGGCCTCCGTCCCTTTCAGAAGCCTCGTAACCGCTCCTCCCATCTGTGGCAATCTTCCGTTCTGATTTTTTTTTTTTTTTGAGTCTGGGCTGGCAACATCAAAATCTGTTAGGAGTTCTTCACGGCTTACGGTTACCGTAAAAACCTTCAGCGAACCGTGAGAAGCGGTGTTTGATGCCGTGATGAAGTTAATTGGGTTGAATGCACAGGCCGTGATTTTATCACGCCGGGGACGTGGTTGAAATGACGTGGCCAGTGAGCGGTATTGTGTCTGACCTTTGGCCTCAGTGACACCTTGGGTCACATGTTGGGTGTCTTGGGACCCAGTCCCCGGCCCCTGTGATGCCTGCCTGGCGTTTCCCAGGCCCTTCTGTTGTTCCTTGAGTTGCACCGTGAGCCGGTCTACACTCTTCCTGAGGCCATCCTCAGGGCTGCCCTTCTGTGGCGCCGCGGCTGGCATGCTCCTGTTTCCGCCTCAGCTGGGGTGCGCATCAGAGCCGGCAGCCCTTTTTTCTCTCTTCATGCAGGGCAGCCCTGTTCCTGAGAGGGGTTGCTAGCTAAGCAGTTGTTAATTCAATTTTCCTTTACAGGAGGTCACTTAATAAGGACAGTTTGCCATCTCACACTCTCATAAAAAATCGTTTTTAACCAGGCACAATGGCTCGTCTGTAATCCCAGCACTTTGAGAGGCTAAGGTGGGAGGATCGCTTGAGCCCAGGAGTTTGAGGCTCCAGTGAGCCATCATTGCACCACCGCACCCTAGCCTGGTGCAGTGTATTGTTAAATGTACACAGCATAAAAGTTACCATCTTAACCTTTTTAACTGTGCGGTTCGACGGCGGTAAACATATTCACCCTGCTGTACAGCAGGCACGGCTGCCCATCTCAGCTTCATCTTTCCGAACTGAAGGTCTGGCACCAGCAAACAACTGCCTTCTCTCATGTGTATGGACGCGCGCGCGCACACACACACACACACACACACACACAGAGTCTTACTCTGTTGCCCAGGCTGGAGTGCAGTGGCGTGATCTCTACTCACTGCAACCTCTGTCTCCCGGGTTCAAGTGGTTCTCCTGCCTCACCCTTCCCGAGTAGCTGGGACTGCAGGCATGCACCACCATACGTAGGTAGTTTTTGTATTTGTAGAGATGGGGTCTTGCTACGTTCAGGCCAGTCTCAAACTCAGGCCTCCAGTGATCCTCCTGCCTCAGCATCCCTTGGGATTAAAGGCATGAGCCACTGCACCTGCCCCTCTCTCATGTTTTTCTTTTTTTTGAAATGGAGTCTAGCTGTGTCACTAAGGCTGGAGTGCAGTGGTGCAATCTCGGCTCACTGCAGCCTCTGCCTCCTGGGTTCAAGTGATTCTCCTGCCTCAGCCTCCCCAGTAGCTGGGATTATAGGCGCCCACCACCATGCTTGGCTAATTTTTGTATTTTTAGTAGAGAAGAGGTTTCAACATGTTGGCCAGGCTGGTCTCGAACTCTTGACCTCCCATAACGCTAGGATTACAGGCGTGAGCCGCTGCCCCTGGCCTCTTTCTTGTCATCTTTAACAAACAATGATTAATTGCTAAAATGAAATATCTTGTTCTCTGAAGGGAAAAAGAAATATTTGACAACCAGCTCCTTGAAGAGCGGCGCCGGCGATGATGGAGCAGCTGGCTGTGCATCAGCGGGAGCCTGGTGGAGGGAGCGCCTCCGGTGTGCATGAGCGTTTCTGAGAACGGAGGACTCGGGGGAGCCCGTTCGCTTCTGGAGCCGTCTGTGCTCCTGCGTGGCAGTCCCGATTTCCCTACTTTGGAGAATCCATTTCGTCGACATTGGAAGCCGGTTTTCTTTGGCAGTTTTTTCATTGTATTTTTGGCCTTTTTTTCAAGATACAGTTCCGGAAAGGTTTGGAAAGGACAGAGCGTGTTCACTGTGTCAGTGCCTGTGGCTGTGTGGCGGTTTCGCCTGACGTGCATGTTTGTGTTGTGTGTGTTGAATCTCGTATTAAATGGAAGGTTTTCAGGTGTGTCTGCCGTGAACACGGAGCTTGGAGAGCGGGTTTGCTGTTTTGTCTCCCGTCCTTGTGTGGTTTCCACCGGCACCGGTTCTGAATTAGCTCTGCGGCTCGGGAATGAGCCTTCGTTAGCGGTGGGGGTGCGGGCGGGCCGCTGCTCTGCGTTGTCGTGTCTGCTGTGGCTCTGGAGGAGGAGCGGGGTGCGCGCTCTGCGTCACGGGTGAGTGGACCGCGGCGGGCAGCCACGCGTCGGCTGCCATAGGCCGGCCCGCCTCCACCTCCCCTGCTTGCCTGGCCTCTTCCCGTGAGTGAATTTCCCCGCCCTGTCATCACCGCACGGCCAGTCACCGAGGTCTCGGTCATCGGCCTGGATGGCTGTGCTGGGATCCCAGGGTGACCGGCAGTCAGGGTCACCGTGGGAGCCCTGCGTGGTCCTGTCCCCGGCCATCACAGAAGCACAGCCTTTGCAGGGAAGCCCAGCTGGGCTCCCGTCCGGAGAAATGGCTTCCAGGCCGTGGCTGCCGGGAGGGCTCTGGTCCACAGCCCGGAGCCCGGGCTGCGCGTGGTTGAATGCGGAGACTCCCTGGGGCTCAGCCAGGCTCCAGCAGGGTCAGAGATGCTGAATTATTCGTTCTCAGCGGCTGCTCAAGGCTGCACCTGGACAGCAGTGCTGGCCGAGTTTCCAAGGTTCCAGGGCGCGGCAGCCTGGGGGCCGTTTCTGCCCACTCACTGGACTGCGCCTGACCCTGGCTGGAGGCCTTGCTTTGAGGGGCCGTGGACCCTCCTCCCTCGGGCCCTGTCCAGCTCCTACAGCCACCAGAGAGCAGATGGGAACACGATTGTCCCTGGGACATGCAAGGCGCTGAGCAAGATGAAGCTGGAAGGACACTCGTATCGGGTCCTCGGAGCTTGGGAGGCGCCCAGGACGGCCGCTGCTCGGGAGCCGTGTTCACTGGCTTTGTTTCGCTTGATTCTGCTCAAATCCAAGAGCAGGAAACCCGGCCCTGGCCTGACAGTTGTGCGTCCACGTGCCTGCACGCTGGAGTTTTGTCTTTTCTGAAGCAGTGGGGCAGACCCCTGAGGAGCAGGGGTTAGGGGCATCGGCCCTGGCCCTGTGCTGGTCACTCTTTCGGGGACACGGGGCAGCCAGTGCCACCACCTGAGGAGGGGGTCAGCAGCGTTGCATGTACGGGCCTCGCGCCTCCTTGTGGAAAATCCCCACAGCCGCCCTCCGCGGTGGGTTCCCGAGGGGAGGAGGCATGGCCCGGTTTTGTGGGAAGCGTCGGCCCATGCTGAACTTTCTGCTGTTGTGAAGTTCTTTGATCCATTTGTTTTTCTGCTGACCTTGGCATGTTGTTTGAGATGGAATTAAACACCTCCCAGACCTCCGGCTTGTCTTTTCTGAGCCCCAGACACGCTCCACAGCGTGGGCTGTACAAGCTTGGAAAATGAGATAGCGACTCTGCCGTCCCCAGGGACACGGCCTTGACCCCGAGGTGTGTTCTGGCCTCACTAACGGTCCTAGGGGTGCTGCTTAGACAGCAGCCGGAGGCCGGGCGCGGTGGCTTACCCTGTAATTCCAGCACTTTGGGAAGCCGAGGTGGGTGGATCACCTGAGGTCAGAAGTTCAAGAGCAACCTAGCCAATGTGGTGAAACCCGGTCTCTACTAAAAATGCAAAAATTAGCGGGGCCTGGTGGTGAGCGCCAGTAAGCCCAGGTACTTGGACAGCTGAGGCAGGAGAATCGCTTGAACCCAAAACCCGGAGGTTGCGATGAGCCGAGATTGCACCACTGCACCCCAGCCTGGGCAAGAGTGAGACTCTCTCAAAAAATAAACAGCAGCTGGGGGCCTCACTGGGGTTCACGCCTGTGGCTACAGCTACTTGGGAAGATTAGGTGGGAGGGTCACTTACTCGGAGGTCAAGGCTGCAGTGAGCTGAGATCACGCCACTGTGCTCCTGCCTGGGTGATAGCACCTGTTGGGGAAGGGATCCTTGCAGCAAAGCCCTGCCCAGCAGGTGGAACCAGAACGAGTGCGTTCCCACTGCACCCACGCCCTCTGCCCTTGCTGTCCTTTGGGGTCTGAGGGTGACAAGGCCACTGGGGCAGGCCCTGCCTGGGTATTTCCCTCAGTAATGGATCATGGGCGCTCTGGGTTGTCATCCAGGCCGTCTGGTGGGAGTTGGGGGGGTGCTGACCTGACAAGCTCGGCCAGTGAGGAGCGCTCCAGGGCCCTGAGGACGCCAGTGTGGGAGGTCCTGTGTGTTCCGGGGCTCTCAGGACACCAGTGTGGGAGGTCCTGTGTGTTCCGGGGCTCTCAGGACGCCAGTGTGGGAGGTCCTGTGTGTTCCGGGGCTCTCAGGACACCAGTGTGGGAAGTCCTGGGTGTTCCGGGGCCCTGAGGACACCAGTGTGGGAGGTACTGGGCTCATCCTCCCTGCAGCATGGCTGGCAGGGCTCGAGTGCTTCTGGAGTCCCAGGAAGGCAGACTGGACCCCATGTGCACACCAGGGGAGACACCAAGACCCCTGCCTGCAGGAGCCTGCACATTCCACCCGTCCTGACAGGTAGCTGACTCTGTGGCCCCCACCTGCGCCTATCCCTGGGCACGGAGGGTATTGGACCTGGGTCCTGCTGGGTGCTGAGCAGTGTTCCTGGCTTCCTGGCACTCCATGCCAGGAGCTCCCGCCTCGACCATTGTGATAGCCTCAGATGTCCGCAGACATGGCCTGGTGCCCCCTGGAAAACTGTCCATACACCATGGGGCCCTTCCCTTGGCTCCCACCTCTTCCCTCTCTGGCTTGGTCTCAGAGCCATGGGCGCTTCTGCCAGACGCCTCCCTGCCCAGCCCACACTCCTCAACCTGCTTCACCAAGCTGCAGAGACCCCTGCGTCCCTGCTGATGCCTTTCTTGAAGCAGGTCTCAGTTGTCCCCGCCCTGGCAGGGTGAGGGAATTGGGGTCCCCCTCACTGGCACAGCTGCACCTGACCACTTCCAGCAAGGAGGCCTTGGTATCCCCGCGTGGTGCACCTCGTCCACATGGCAAGAATTCCAGACCACAGAAACCTCACTCTCACGGCCCCGATGCCCGGTGCGTTTTCTGTTTTGCTATGTTTTTTTGTTTTTTTTTTTTTTTGACACAGGCTCTGGCCCTTTTGCCCAGGCTGGAGTGCCGTGGCGAAAACATGGCTCACTGCAGCCTTCACCTCCCAGCCTCAAGCGATCCTCCCACCTCAGCCTCCCAGGAAGCTGGGACCACAGGTGTGCACCACCACGCACAGCTAATTTTTGTGCTTTTTGTAGAGATGGGGCCTTGCTATGTTTCAGGCTAAATGATCCTCCCACCTTGACCTCCAAAGTGCTGGGATTACAGGCGTGAGCCACCACGCCCAGCCTGTCTCAGTTCTTGTGCCTCTGCCTCCGTCCCCATGCCAGCCTCACGCCCCTCCTTGCCTTCCCGACTCCTACTCTCACCCAGCTCTGGACCCTCCTTGCTGGCCCCAGCTGCTTCTGACACTGCTGCCTGCCCTCACATCCTGCCCCTGCCCCATGAAGCTGCTCCTCCATGTTCCCTGCGTCAAGGGTGTCCTCCAGGGCCCCGAGTTCCTGAATGTGATTCTTCTCCTCCCCACCCACCTCACCTTTCTGTCCACTCAGCCCAGCCATCAGCTCCCTTGGCCACAGAATGCCACCTCAAAACCTGGAAGCTGGAAGCATTGTTCACACAGTGTCTGTGGGTCAGAGATCAGAGCAGCCCAGCCAGGGGCTTCTGGGGCAGCTTGTGGGGCTGTAGTCCAGATGCTGGTGGGGTCCACATCATCCGAAGGCTCAAACGGGGCTGGGGGTCCGAGGAGCCTCACTTGGCACAAGGCATGGGTGGGAGGCCTTGGTTCTCCTGCACATGGGTCAAGCCGCCTGAGAGCCCACCCTCTCTAATGGCCAGCTCGTCTGTGAGTCAGCGGCCCAGGAGCCCCAGCAGCCACACAGGTCACATAGAGCAGCCCCCGTTGAACACGGAAGACCCCATAGGGGCCCGGCGCGGTGGCTCACGCCTATAATCCGAACACTCTGGGAGGCCGAGGCAGGCGGACCACCTGAGGTCAGGAGTTTGAGACCAGCCTGGCCAACATGGTGAAACCCTACCTCTACTAAAAGTACAAAAATCAGTTGGGCATGGTGGTGGGCACCCGCAATCTCAGCTACTCGGGAGTATGAGGCAGAAGAATCGCTTGAACCCAGGAGGTAGAGGTTGCAGAAGGCTGAGATTGTGCCATTGCACTCCACCCTGTGGAACAGAGGGAGACTCCGTCTCAAAAAAAAAAAAAAAAAAAATGAAAAAACACACATTGGAAGGCAAGAGTCTGAACAGCAGAGGCAAGCATAGGGGCCCTGTCCTCCCAGCAGCCCCAGGACCATCCCCCTTGGCCCCCACTGAGCTCAGCTGCAGTCCCCATCCCATCGCCCACCACCAGCACTAAAGCGAACAGCCACCAGAATCCCTCGGGCTGGCTTCATTGTTCCTCCCGGGAGGAGTCCAGGGCAGCTAACACATGACCCAGGCTGGCACACTGGGGACAGGAAGCATTCTGCTGTCCCTGACTCTGTAAAACAGTCCACAAGCAAAACCCCTAATGAGCAATATTCCACAGTAAGTCCTGCCTCAGAACTGTGCAGGGTGTCAGAAACAGGACCACCTGAGAAACAGCCACAGTACCAGGAGCCCAGGAAATGCCACGCCTGACGTCATATGGGGTCCCTGAGGAAGCCCTGGGTCAAGAAACGGCATTAGAGGAAACCCAGGAAACTTGGGTAGAGTGTAGACTTTGGTCAGTAACAGTATATCCTGACAACTGTATCCCACTCATGAACTGGGCAATGGGATACTTGGACAATCTAAATTATTCTAAAAATATTTGTATAAATTTAAAACCCAGACCATGGCCAGGCGTGGTGCCTCATGTCTGTACTCCCAGCACGCTGGGAGGCTGAGGCAGGCGGGTGGATCACCTGAGATTGGCAGTTCGAGACCAGCTTGGCTAACATGGTGAAACACTGTCTCTACTAAAAATGCAAAAATTAGCCATGCGTGGTGACCCACGCCTGTAATCCCAGCTACTCAGGAGGCTGAGGCAGGGGAATTGATTCAACCCAGGAGGCGGAGTTTGCAGTGAGCTGAGATCACGCCACTGCACTCCAGGCTGTGTGACAGAGCAAGACTCCATCTCAAATAAATAAATAAATAACCAAAACCCTACAGCGTTGGCAGCTGTGAGAACCATAGGAGGAAGAGGGTTTTGTGCACCTGCCAGCCTAGTTTCCTGTCAGTATTTCCTGTCAGCTTTTCCTCCAAGTCTTTATTTATTTATTTGCTTATTTATTTATACACTTGGGGTCTGGCTACGTTGTGCAGACTGGTCTCAAGCTTCTGGCCTCAAGAACTTCTCCTGTCTTGGCCTCCTAAAGTACTGGGGTTACAGGAGTGAGCCGCCATGCTGGACCCCTCCAAGTCTTTTGAGCTGCCCAAGAACAGAGACCAGGGCTGGCTTCGCTCAGCAGGGAGCCCCCAGCCCATGGCATGAATTCAGTAAACACCCACCGTAAGGGGCTTTACTCATGCCCCTCAGTCCTTCAGGGGCTGCCAGCCTTACTACTCACGTGTGTTCAGCTACTCTGTACCTCTATTTTCTCTCTCTCTTTTTTTATTGAGATGGAGTCTCCCTCTGTCACCCAGGCTGTAGTGCAGTGGCGTGATCTCAGCTCACTGCAGCGTCCACCTCCCAGACTAAGGGATTCTCCTGCCTCAGCCTCCCAAGTAGCTGGGACTACAGGTGTCCAATACCACACCTTGCTAAATTTTTTTTTGAATTTTTTTAATAGAGATGGGGTTTCACTATGTTGGCCAGGTTGATCTCCATCTCCTGACCTCAGGTGATCTGCCGGCCTTAATCTCCCGAAATTTTGGAATTACAGACCTCAGCCACTGAGTCTGACCTTCTCTGTTTTCTTTCTTCTTCCTTTTCTTTTTTTTTTTTTCTTTTTTCTTTCTTTCTTTTTTTTTTTTTTTTTTTTTTTTTTTTTTTTTTTTTTTTTTTTTTTTTTTTTTTTTTTTTTTTTTTTTTTTTTTTTTTTTTTTTTTTTTTTTTTTTTTTTTTTTTTTTTTTGAGACAGAGTCTTGCTCTGTTGCCCAGGCTGTAGTGCAATGGTGCCATCTCAGCTCACTACAGCTTATGCCTCCCAGGTTCAAGCAATTCTCTCTGCCTCAGCCTCCTGAGTAGCTGAGATTAAAGGCGCCCGCCACCACGTTCAGCTTATTTTGGCATTTTAAGTACAGCTGGGGTTTTGCCTTGTTGGCCAGGCTGGTCTTGAACTCCTGACCTCAGGTGATCAACCCACCTGGCCTACCAAAGTGCTGGGATTCCAGGCATGAGCCACCGAACCTGGCCATGCCTCTCTTTCCTTAATCATAAAATGGGCAGAACAAACCTTCAGTGGAATTGTGAAAATTAAATGATATGTATGCTGAGAGCGTTCTGCAAACTATGTTTTGCTACTTTGGGTGTTCAGTGTTTTTATAATTAGTACTTTTTCTAAACTTAGCAATTTAAACATGATGGGAAATCGAGGGAGTGTCGGGGGAAGTTTGGGCTGGAATCATAACGTCTTCAGGGTGGGGAAGAGGAGGGTTTGGGGTTCTTAGGTCTGAGCCCTCCTTCCTTGGGATGAGCTCATGTCCTGACCGTTCCTCTGCAGAATGGAGTGATGTTCCGGAAAGGGGTTCAGGAGAGGTGCGAGGCAGCCGGAGCAGTCCTGAATAAAAACCACCAGTGATTGCCAGGGTGGCTAAAACCTTTGCCGAAACCCGGGATCGAACCAGGGACCTTTAGATCTTCAGTCTAACGCTCTCCCAACTGAGCTATTTCGGCTGCGCGGCAGGGGTCGCTCTTGCCGGGACTCCGGCCCGCGCTGCACCTTCCCCGCGCAGGCGCAGGTCGCTTCGCGTCAGCAGGCCGCATATGCTTCATAAGGTCTTCCCGGGCGCCCCGGCGCAGCGCCGTCTCTGTGGCGCAATCGGTTAGCGCGTTCGGCTGTTAACCGAAAGGTTGGTGGTTCGAGCCCACCCAGGGACGCGCCGTAATGTTTTTCCCACCAGGAATAATAAGAAATTGAATGTCGCTGACAATAGTTTTGAGTCAGAAAATAAAGGCAAAAATAAAAGGGAAAATGGATGTCGCCTCTGTTTTTGTCGGCCCGCAGCAGACCCGCGGCCACCACCCGCGAGTTCTGACGGCCTTCTTTCCGCCTTGGGTGATCTGGGGTCGCACGGCGCGGGCAAGGCCACCGAGGCCGAAAGCGCGGCGGAACCATCCTGTTCCTGGTTCCGGTTTCCGCACGCGCTCCGAGCCTCTTTGGGCGACGGCCCCGGGCATCCGGAGCTCTAAAGAGGACGGACCGCAGAGGTTGTCTGAAGGCCGAGGCCAAGATGGCGGCCCTGTCAGGTGAGTGTGGCGCCGGCGGCTGGTGTGAGGACGGTGGTGGCGTCGGGGGGTCAGGGCCGGCGTCATGGTCGCGGTCCGCTCCGGGATTCTCCGAGCCGACCGCTCCTGCGGCTCCAGGCCGGCTTGCGATGAACGGTCTCCGTTATTGCCTCCAGGGTACAGTCGGGGAAACTGAGGCCCGGCAGGTAATGACGCAGGCGTCCAGCCTCAGGAGGGCGCTCGGGGCGGAGGCTGGAAGGGCCCGGCGCCCGCGCCGGAGACCAGGGCACGGCCCAAGAGGCTGCCCTTGAGACGCCCCGGAGACAGCGGAGCCTGTCTGACAGGTTGGGAAACTGAGGCCCGTTGAGGGTCCGAGACTCCTCGAGGTCACAGGGCCGGGCCTGGGCAGGCGCAGGACCCAGGGCATCCACCTGCCAGACCCTCTACCTCCCTCCCTTACCCTGGGAGGTAAGGCAGGGCCTGTCGCAGAGGGTCTCAGCCTGGGATCAGCTGAAGCCTGCGGACCCCTGCCCAGATAAAGTTATTAAATGCATGGAATAAAATCCATAGAATTGCAAGGAATTCAGTTACACCGAGAGGCAGTTACGAAAAGATTGTCTTGAAACCTGATTGGCGACCTGGTCACCTGAGTGCTTCCGTTATGAACGCGATCTAGCGGCAGGTCTAATTCCGACTGCGGTTTTCAAGGAGTGAGGATTGGAAATGAGGCTTTGAGATAGGAAAGGTCTGCAGCCCCCGTACCGTGGCTAGGAAACACCTGTGGCTTCTCTTGGTGAAAAGTTACAGGTCCTGCTAATGCTGCCATATTTTGTTGTCTATGCTACGCATTTTTTTTTTTTTTTTTTTTAAAGATGGGGTTTCGGCCGGGCGCGGTGGCTCACGCCTGTAATCCCAGCACTTTGGGAGGCCGAGGCGGGTGGATCACGAGGTCAAGAGATCGAGACCATCCTGGTCAACATGGTGAAACCCCGTCTCTACTAAAAATACAAAAATTAGCTGGGCATGGTGGCACGTGCCTGTAGTCCCAGCT
>PVKV010026118.1:14287-28653 GCA_004027835.1 Alouatta palliata | reverse complement strand
CACATATATACACACACACACTCACACTCACCCCCTTCCTAGGCCTGGCAACCAGACATCCTATCCTTTCAGACTCTGCAGCGGCACCACAGGGCTGCCCCCAAGTCCCTCCTGTTCAGCCACACAGGCTTACACTGCACCACTCAGGGGACACCATTTATAAGGACCAGGCTGAGGCAGGCATGTCCTGGCAGGATCCACCTTGGCCACTGTAGCTGTAACCTGCCTTGCTCAAGACTTAGGATATTAGACCTCTTTCCTTCCCATCCTTCATGGCTGCCAAAATGCAAAAGCTTATTCAAAATTGGGATTACTGGTAAAGAAGAGAGACACAGAGGTATGCCAATAAGAGTGTTATCTGTTGGGAGACCTCCCTTGTGAAGTCTTGCAAAGCGAGTTTCACAATAGGGGAGGTTGAGCCCAGTTGCAGAGCCCCCAGAGGAAAGGAACTCGAGACCAGATGAGTGGGATGAAAGGAGAACTGGGTTAAAAGACAACAAGATGGATGGACTTCACTAGAAACAATGAGGTAGCATAGACATGTTTAGGAGCACTCTGTATGAGCATTGAGAGCACAGATGGTGACTGTTACTTTGTAGTTCCTGAAAGGTTAGAGCATATGATGTTTCCCTTGATTGCAACACTGACGTAAGAGAATGCCCAGAAAAGGTATAAATACTGAACTGCTAAAATAAAGTGGTTGTTGGAGCAATAATTCTTCAGCCCTCCTGACCTCGCTTTCTGTCTCCCTTTATTTCTTGCGCACCCTCCAGTCAGGTTGGAACCCTCTTGCTGGCAAGAGTGCCCGCCAGAGTTATTTCTTATTGAAACAGGCTCTAAAACTTCTAAAGTGGCTGGTCAATCCTAAGATGAAAGAAGGTTACACATGGGTGATGCCTGCTGCCTCCTCATCTGATACAGCACTTGGTTCAGGGAAAGGGCTGTGGAGTCGCCACAACCGGGAGAGGGCAGCTCCACCTGGTACCATCTAGGATCTCACAGGGCACAGAAGAGCACTGGGATCTAACTTAAGGGTGGCTGGAATTTTTCCCATAGGCCAATAGGGCACCATTAGTGGATTTCAAGAAGTCACAGATCAAAGGTTTCAAAAGCTCGAATGGACAGAGTGGAAGAGAAACATCCCAAGGCCTGTACACAAGGAAAACGGCCTGGATTGAGTAGGTACAGAGAAAAAGGGGCCTGGGAGAGGCACATTCTAGAAACTTTAAGGAATAAAAATCACAGAACTTGGGTTGCAGAGGATGCAGGGATGGTGGGGTTTCTGGAGCACTGTCCTGGGTGGGTGGAGCAGGGGGAAAGGTGAGCTCTGCTTCAGATACACTGCCTGAGGCCTCCAGGCCACCCTTGACGAGGTCTCCATTAGACAACTGGGTCAATAGGGGCTGCAGCTCTGCAGGGAATTCTTGGGCCAGAAATACAGATTCTGGAGACATTCACGTAAACAACTGTCATTGAAGATTTAGATGTAGATGAGATTCCTCAGGATTTTTCACAGAATGAGGAGAGGAGGAAGATCTCATCCAAGCCCAGGAGATATCAGCATCTGAGACTTAGATGAGGGCCTGGGAATGGAGGAGGAAAGCCACTGAAGTGACTGCTTTCTGTCGCAGCTCGCGAAGGAGAAAATCAGGTGAAAGGTGCTGTTTACAAATTAAACCACTACACTGAATCATGCCTCTAGGCCAAAAGAAAAATCCACTGGAAACTTAAGTTACACAGAGAAATATACTTTTAAAAAGGAACCAGTCTTAAAATAAATTTCCAATCTGCCTGCAGAACTTGGAGAAGTAGTGGTGGGAAAAGGAGAGAAGGAAGCAAAGCACAGGAGGGGGATCAATGCCTGAAGGGGAAGGGACAGGAGAGGGAGGGTGCTCTGTATGGACAGCTTGTCCCTCTGGACTCCTAACCACCCAAAGCTCAAACGCTGGCCCCAGGGAAGCAGACTGGATGACAATCGCTCACTTTTAGCACTACTGTTTCCTCAAATGTGAAAGCTGGAAAGAACAACTCCTACTGCCTCTTTTCACCGTGCAGGTGACCTCTGTTAAATCCCTTAACTTCTCAACCTGTTTGTGCATCTGTAAAATGAGCGGCAACACGTGGCTTCCAGGCCTACCGTGAGGGACACAGCGGGGTAACCACTAGGACACTGTCCAGCGCACTTTAGATGCCAGGTAAGATCCAGCTCTTAGTGGTCATGTCATTTGGGTCTAGGGTATTGTTCTAAACAGCCCTTCTCCTTTTCCTAAGTATAAAAGCTCCTCAGGCATAGGCTCCTCTTCATTTCCCTAGCCCACACCTCATAATTATTCAATATGATGGTAGTCATCCATTACCACTGACACAGCAGGGGGCTCTGCTGGGAACATAATTCTTTATGAGAATTTTGAAAGAGTAAACTAAATGCTGCTCACATAGATCCTGCTTACCAAAGCCTTTCCGGGACTGCGGTATCATACAGACGACTTGTGCTGGACTCCGTTCAGTGAGCCCTGCTGATAAACACAGCACAGAGCAAATAAATAGAAACTAATGAATAACCCCAACAGCCATCACCAAAACTCACTTGTTTTCTTTTGCATGTGTTCTAAGATGTTTCCCCCTAGACTTCCCCTCCCTAATAGCCTCTATATGGTAATGGGAACATGGGTGTGTGCCGGGAGCCTCCCTGGTGCTCACCTGTGAGAGGCCCCCAGGGCCCAACATACAAAGCAGAAAGCTGCTGCACTCACCACCTGCTGGGCCTCCTCTGAGACCTTCTGAGCCCAGCCTGACACAAAGGACTGGGCAAGTACAGGCTACTTAGCAAGGCAGGAGGAGGTGACAGAGGCAGGGGCTCAGTCCAGCAGGACGATGACCCTGACTCACTCCACCAGGTCTCAAGGCCACAGTGAGCCTTGCCTGTTCCTTCCTGAGACACCCTCCGGGACACAAACCTGTTCATCTGCTTCTGGATTCCATGAGCCAAAATTCTCATCTTCTAAATTTCCACATCCTATTTATAATAAAGACACATCACTTAGGACAGCATGACTGAGTTTCTCAGTCTCTTAATAACCAAAATGCATAACGTGAACCATGAACAGGAACTCCCTCCGGGCCAGGCCATGATGGAACCTCAAAGAGGAAAACGCTACAATTGTATAAACTTTATACACTGACGCCCTTAAGAACATACTCTGAAGTCTGTGAAAACAAATAAACCTAAAAGTTGTTTGAACTGCTTCCCCCTGCAAAATACTTAAAGCTTTGAGAGAAATGTGACTGTGATCTGAGTCACACATGGTTACAATTTATGTTTCTCAGATTATAGATTAATTCACCTTCTTCTTTTTCTTGTTCTGTACATTGACTAAAGAGAATTAAATGATGTCAGGGTCAAAAGCCTCCTGCCCTCTGAATTAATGACCCTTGTTGCAGATTAACTCCCCCTTCATTGCCCTGTTTCACTTAGACCAGATGACGGAAGACCCAGGACTATTACAACCTCTGTTAAGAAAGCGTTAAATGTCCTCTTCCCAAAAAGAAATACCACCTACAGCCAATCAAATTGCCTAACATACACACCAACCTCGTATAAACAATGTTGCAATCCTGCTAAAAACTCCATTGTCTTGGCCCACAAAAACAAAGCCTTCACTTCCTACTTCAGAAAATGGACTCCATTTCTTTGGAGTTGATGTTTCCAGGTGGTCTGCCTCACACTTTCCACTTGAATAAATGCTCTTTAAATCAGATTCTGACCCCTTTCGTTATTTTAGGTTGGCAAGTCAGTCCCCTGAGGTTTGAATCCTAGGTCCGACCAGTGAAAATCTTGGCAAAGCCCCCGTCCACTACAACATGGACAGGAGGGCAGCACGGAGCCCAGGGCAGTGGTGAGAGGGCTGCACAGATGAAGCACCATGTGCTCAAACGGTGCTGCCACACAGCAAGCTAAGTGCTGGGTATCACACTGCCGCCATCATCTGCAGAAATAAAAGCTGGAAAGTTTAAAAAAAAGAAACATAAGATGTTTCAAGAAAAAAAGGATTTAAAAAACCCCGTATGACAGCAAGAAGGCTCCTATGTCTGTTTACATCTCCATCACTGGCTTGACTTCCAATCTGAAAATAATGACTCTTCAGGACCCATCTAATGCCATCCCACCCAAAATGAGAGTCGCATTAGGGAATACTAGAATACTGTGGGGATGCGAAAAGGAAGGGGTCAAGAAACGCTGCCCGGCCCCGACACAGCAAAACACAGTCATAAGAAGGACATGCTTGATGCTGGCTGTTTGCATTTTGTGAGAAGCTCCTGCAACCTACATGTGACCACAGGGCAGGACCGAACTCGGAGAGCGGAAGAATGCAACGTGGAGCGAACGTGAGGGTGTGCAGAGCCTCTGACTGACCCAGGCCTGGGGACTCCAACAGGAGGACTCCTAACCATGCCAGATAATGAACCACCTCCAAGTCTGCACTACATGAACTGGACTTCCTACCACTGAGGGCCAAAGACATTCTAATCCATGTGCAGTTTAATAAGGACTCTGTGGGGCATTGTAAGTCGAGACAGACAAGAAAACCCTTCAATAGACAGTGGAATGGCAATGCGTGGGGTTGGAAGGACAGAAAATGAGGTGTTTGTCAAAAAGTACAAAGTTCCAGTTATGCACATCAGTAAGTCCTAGAGAGCTGCTGTGCCACAGACGGCCTGTAGTTAACACTGCTCTTAAAAATCTAAGGAGTAGATCTTATCACACACAATAATAATAACAACCATTCGAGAGCAGGAGGAAGCTTTTAGAGGTTTATGGCATAAATTGTGGAGGTGGTTTCACGGGTGCAAACTCATCAAGTTGTATACATTAAATATGTGCAGCTTGATGTTATGTCAAAAAAATTACACACGAAACAATGTTGAATTTTAAGAAAAAAAACCCTTCATATTTTTAACATGTTCTTTAAACTCCCCCCAGACAACTACATGAAAACTCATACAAATAATGTTTCCTACCTGCTAACTTGTTCAGGTGTGCACACCTGCAGGGGTGACAGATGATGCTTTAATCAGGGAGAGGACCCTGCCACTCCAGAAACACCCTGCTAATGTCAATTCCAACCATCTCTGCTCAACCTCCAGAGAGCCCAGGCAGCCCTGTCCAGAGGCTACTGTGCTGTCCGGTGCTGCGACGTCTCTTCACCTCCCAGATCCACTCATCCATCCCTCCCCAGGCTCCCTGTAGACAATGACCCAAAAGACAGAGTAAAAACTTCAGTCTCCAGCCTCAAACACAGCATGGCTACAGGGTGAACACCAAACCCTGGTATCATTAGCAAAACTGACTGACAAAGAAAGAGCTATTTGAGTGTTCTGAGACCTTTTCAGCAATAATAATGCAGAGTTGCTAAAAACCAAAGGAGAAATAAAGGAAAGGTCAGTGTTCAAGGTTAGAGACGAGACAGCCTCCCTGAAAAGTTTAATACCACCCTGAGTTTTCTTCTGAAGACATAATTGCATTAATTTTATTTGTGCTCAAGCTTTGCAAACAACTTAGCTATATATAAGTCAGTAAGTGCCCAGTGGACAGTAAGGGTTTCTTTTTTAGTCTGGTCCCTCATCCTCTGGACTGATGGCTTCAATGGGATCCTGAGCCATGTGTCAAAAGAAGAACCATGCATACAAGTGAATTCTGATAAACAGGGTGGGAGCTAAAAAAGGTACTGATTCCAATGGTGACAATCATCACTAAATAAATCCACCTCTACTCTCAGCAGCTTCTCTGAATACATCACTAGGTCACAATGACACTCAGAAAGGGACCAGAGACTCCTAATCAGGATGCCTACCCTTCCCATCTTATGGAAGAATGTGAGCACTGCCCATCAGCAAGCCTCCGAGAGCAGCTGCTGCCCCCAGAGCTGATGGTGCCACTAATGGGGACCAACCAACAGGCCCCCACAGTGGAAGGACTCATGGCTCAGCTGACCAGGGCCGAGATGTTGTGATTTTGATGTCCAGCTCCTTTTCTGCCAGGAAGCAATAAAAGCATCAATTGCATTGAGTAACCTGTGATCTCAATTTGTTCAAGGCTCTCATTATGAGAGAAAGACTTTTCCCTATCTGCAATTTATCTTCTCCTGCAATTCAGAAAGTCAGAGGTGAATCTCAGCTTTCACTGGGGTGACCAGCTATTAATAAAACCACCATATACTTTTCCTGTGTCATTATACCAAGAACTCAAAAGCATGAAACAGACCTACAACCTACGTTAATGGCTCCATCCCAACCCAGGGCACGTGCAGAGGAACCGGCAAGTTCTCACTCAATCCACCGCCCATGTCAGCCCCACAGAATAACCTCAGAACACAGCAATGAAGTATAAAAACCTTTATGGGCCAGGCACAGTGGCTCACGCCTGTAATCCCAGCACTTTGCGGGGGCCGAGGTGGGCGGATCACAAGGTCAGGAGTTGAAGACCAGCCTGGCCAAAACGGTGAAATCCTGTCTCTACTAAAAATACAAAAATTAGCCGGGTGTGGTGATGGGCGCCTGTAGTCCCAGCTACTCAGGAGGCTGAGGCAGGAGAATCGCTTGAACCGGAGAGGTGGAGGTTGCAGTGAGCCGAGATCGCGCCACTGCATTACAGCCTGGGCGACAGAGCGAGACTCCATCAAAAATAAATAAATAAATAAATAACCTTCACTGGCTAGGCGCAGTGGCTCACGCCTGTAATCCCAGCACTCTGGGGAGGCCAAGGCGGGTGGATCACCTGAGGACAGGAGTACAAGACCAGCCTGGCCAACATGGTGAAACCCCATCTCTACTAAAAATACAGAAATTAGCTGGGCAGGGTGGCGCATACCTGTGGTTCCCGCTACTTGGGAGGCTGAGGTGGGAGAGTTGCTTGAACCCAGGAGGCAGAGGTTGCAGTTAGCCAAGATTGCACCACTGCACTCCAGCCTGGGCAAAAGAGTGAGACTTTGTCTCAAAAAACGAAAACAAAAAAACCTTTACCAACAGTGATTTCCCTACAATATCCATTTCAAGCAATATATTTTTTTCAACCCTGTGGAAAGCAGAGTAATGCCTCCTCCTGCCCACAAAGATGTCATCGTCCTAATCCACAGAACCTGGGAATGTCACCTTAGGTAGCAAAAGGGGCTTTGCAGATGTGATTAACGTAAGGCTCTTACAATGAGGAGATTATGCAGGTAATTCAGGTGGGCCCAATGTAACTTGAAGAGTCTTTACAGTGACAGAGGGAGACAGACACATGAGGGAAGTGAGAAGACCCAGCATCGCTGGCTTTGAAGAGGAGGAAGGGACCACCAGCCAAGAAACACAGGCAGTCCCTAGATGCTGGGATAGGCCAGGAAACGGACCCTCCCCCAGAGCCTTCAGAAGAAACATGGGCCTGCTGACATTCTTGAATCAAGCCCAGTGAGAGCCATTAGGGCTTCTGACCTCCAGAGTGGGAAGATAACACATCTGGATTGGTTTAAGCCACCAAGTTTGTAGTCACCTGTTACAGCTACAACAGGAAATGAATGCAGAGGTCACAGCAAGTTCTTCTCTCGTAGGCCAGCAGCCTCACTCTCCCCTCTGCACCTCTCCTACACCCTCATCTCCCATGTCAACCTCTTCTTTTCTACCAACATGCCTTGTTCATTTTCCAATCCATCAACCCTCTTCTAACTCCACACACACAAGAAATGACCCTAACTCAGCCATTAAAACAATAATTCCCCCAAATCCTCTCACTCCTGACACACGGCCATCCTGTATCAATCCCCAGGTCTGGCAGTGACCTTTCTACCTCCCTGCTGCCGTGCTCATAGAGGGCCAGCCAGGGCACTCGGCTGTATCCAGGACTGTCTGAAGTGCTCACTCTGCACCCCCATAGTGGATGCTCTGAGATGCACACGTACAGCCTCCCAGGGCCCTCACCACAACCGCTGTGTGACCTGCACCATGACCTGGAGGTCAAAGCCTTTCCCAACTTACCTCTGTGGCTTACTTCAGTGCAAATGTCCCAACATCCCACTGGGGTCGCCAACCTTTTCCCACTGAACTTAAGTCTATCTGCACCGTCCCTCTTGATGACTTCCTCAACTCCTTCATCATAACCCCCCTCCCCTTCCTAAGGTTAACTTCTACACACAAGCTCCTGATCCCATTCCCCTCACTGTGCCAAACCCTTCTGGAACAGACAGGCCCTCTAGGAGCTTAAGGTCTAAAGAATTCACAGAAAAACAACAGGCAATTACAGTATCTGAGCTCAGAGCACCTGGGAGTAGCTTGCCCAGGTCGGGCATCTAACTCATACCTGAGTGAACAATCAGAGTAGCCTTCCATGACACGACCTGAGGGTTTTCCAGTATAGTGGGAGTTGAAACGGCAAGGTCAGAGGGATGGGAAAACAGGAAGAGAAAGTCTGGTGCCTTCGGGACTCAAAGCAATCAGTTCAGTCTGCAGGGTTGAATGAAGACTTCTGATCCTCATCTGTGCGTCAGAAGCAATGTGTATCTGTTAAAATATAAAGATGCCTGGGCCCCAGGTGCAGGTAATTGTTCAAAACTCCCTACTTCATTCTAATGTACAGCCAAAGCTGAGAATGGTCGGGGAGTCTTTGTGGACACCGAAGGCTTTCCAAGGGCGCCCCTCCATACTGCTAAAGGACTCACATTCCAAACATTCATGGTCCATGAAGCAGACTCCATGGGTCTGCTTTCCTAAAGCTGACTGCCTGAGACACAGGCCCTGGTCCAGATGCCGGTCCAGTGACCATGCTAATTCCCCTTTCACAATCACCCTCCCCCCCCTTTACAAAGAAAGGCAAACCTCCCTCCCACTTCTTGTCTTAATGGAATGTGCTGGTCCAGAACTAAGGACTCTCCAAGGTACTGATCTAAGGCCACTGAAAATACTGGTAGTGATACTGTTAAAGAGAAATGGTTCCGACACTTGTCAGAATGGTAGGGCTTTACTCGAAACTATTGCAACAGGGGTCAATCTATTGCAACAGAGGAGAGGTATATCCGAAGAAATGTTTTAAAAATTAATTCATATACACATTTTGTTACCAAAAAATGACAGATCAAAACTAGACTTTCAAGGATAAATACATATTTCATTAGAAGAAAATCCTGTAGAGAAAGTAGAAATTCAAAAAGGGAATGCTATATTTGCAACCATTAGAGATTATTTGCAAATTTTTAAAAGAATGATAATCAGTGTCAAATTGCTAATGGTATTTAGAGTCTACTGCATACATTAAAAGAGTGATGTTATGGTTTAATTTTTAATAATGTTTATAATACATGAGAAATCAAATCCATTTTAACCATTTAAAATCCATGATAAACAAAATCCCACAGGTTGAGTATCCCTTACCTGAGACGCTTGAGACCAGAAGTGTTTTGGATTTGGAATTTTTTTGAATTTTGGAATATTTGCATATGCACAGTGAAATATCTTGGGGATGGAACCCAGTCTAAACATGAAATTCATTTACGCTCATGTATACCTTACACATATAGCCTGAAGGTGATTTTATGCAATATTTTTAATACTTGTGTGCATGAATTACGTACCACATAAGGTCAGGTGTGAAATTTTCCACCCGCAGCATCACACTGGCACTCAAAAAGTTTCAGATTTTACAGCACTTAGCATTTTGGATTTTCAGATTAGGGATGCTTAACCTGTACCACTTAAAATTATGTGACAAGGTATATACTATTTGAAAATTCCCTAAGACAGTATACAAGCAAAAATTCTGACAACCTTTGAGCTGGAGAAAACTGCTCCATTTGGGAGGAAAGAAATAAGAAGGAAAGAGAATTCCTGAGGAGATTCTAAGGCAAAGAACAGTGTTTGGAATTTATCTTGAGGGCAGCAGAAAGCAGAGGCTGCAGAGATTTTCCCTAAGGGAGGATGCTGTTTCACATAGCTGCCCTTAGGCTATAGGGACCTGGTGTCCTGGCTTCACTCCCTGCATGCCTGGCTTCTCTTTCCAACTAAAGGGAAGGAGGAGGAAATAGGAACTAGGACCATCCTCAATAATAATCTCATCAACACCCCTCACCACACACACACACACACACACACACACAACACAGAGTCTCTTTCTCTCTCTCTCTCTGTTTCCCATAAGGAACTCCCCACCCTCTCCACAATGCCATGTTTTCACCCTTGATGAGGCTCAGATCACAAAACACCAAGAGACTGAGGCCCACTAAATAGCTAAAGGGTTTCACTCATCTTTCCTCCCGGTATTAAAAGTCAAGCTGTCACCTGAATAGCCGCTCAACCACCCTAAGGGAAGAGATGGCTATGGACCCCTTTTTTGTCTTACCAGGGCAGAAATTAAGAGATAAGTATGATCATAATCACAATCTTCCTTTCCCTTGTTACAGATGCTTATGACAAAGTATCTTCTTAATCTAGTCACAGATAATACTAAAATAACAAGCAAACACAATTGTCAATTGACAGGATAAGGAAACCCTCCCTCTCCACAGGCATGCAGCTGCCTGGGCGCAGGAAACTTGCCTGGGAATGACCGACAATATAAATACTCTGTTAATGCACCCTGGGCCAAGAATTCCAGACCAAGTAGGGCATCTTCCAAAGGGCCTCCAGCAACACTGAGGCATTTCTCAGTACAGGTGAACTCACTGAGTCAGTGGGAGCTTAGGTTTACTCAAAGACTCCCAGGCGACTCAGAAGGAGTTGACATTCTGTAATACACAGCCATGGCGCCATCCAAATGCGACTCCTAAGGACCACCAGACACGCCCAGTGCCCAAAGCAAGCAACTCATCAATTTCAAACCTGACTTACAACATATCTGTTTGCTCCGGTCGGAGGACATTGTTCTCTTGTTGAGTGTGCTGAAGTATACAGATGCACTTCCTGAAGTTTTCTATGTATGTATTAGTCACTGCCTCCCTGTATTCACTGACCATTTGATTCTTTAACCCTGACAAGTGAAAGTCACTGTTTGCTAATCGTGGAATCCGATGGCCTTCTGCAAGGCCTCTTCTCCACTGCTCCACAGTATCTGAATGCAGATGACTTTCATGGTTAGACACCCTGCTCCCGCATTCTAGAGTCTCATTTGTTGGATCTCTTTTCACCAAGCGCAGATCATCAAACACCTCAAAACCAGCATTTAAAATTAAACTCCGGCCCGGAGCTGTGGCTCACACCTGTAATCCCGGCTCTTAGGGAGGCAGAGGCAGGATAGCTTGAGCCCAGGAGTTCAAGACCTGCCTGGGCAATATAGCGAGACCCGTTCTCCACAAAAAGGAAAAAAACAAAAAGACAAAAAATAAAATAAAATTAAACTGTGACTTTTTAAAATTAAAATATCATTACTCTGCAAGTCAAAATCTCAGTCTTCCATGTCCACCCAGAAGAGGTCTCTGTATTTGACTCTGCTCTGCTAACATGTTAATCAGTTGGAAAAGCCAACAAGAGTATAATAATCAAATCTGTTCATGGCACAAAACAATATGGGCCACTGGATCTTTAAAAAGTGTTCAGGCAGATGCTGACAGGCTTAAGTAGATGAGATGAATAAAGTATCGTGAAATACAACTGGAACCAATGTAAAGTTCTCAATTTAGGTACTAAAAAAATAATAAACAGCTCCACGACTATTGTGAGCTGTCATGGGTTAGCAGCAGCACACGTTAAAAAGATTTAAGTCTCACTGCAAACTCAGGGTGAATCTCCTGGCTGCAGGGTGAAGGTGGGAGGGCGAATAGCATAATCCCATCTGCTTCATGACAAAGGCCAAACAAAGGTTGTGATGGTGCCAGTCAGACCACACCCACAGACCAGAGCTTCTTATTGTTCAAGTAAGTGCCAATGGGGAACACCTGGAGGGGAACCAAAGGTGTGAGGACAAAACACAGGAAACACTGGACTCATTCCTGCTGAGAGTTCCCCAGCACCCCAGCCCATTTAACACTGGCGGTTCCATTACCAATCTCTGATCCCAAGATCACAGGAAAAGTACAACTCAAATACCACACACAGACAGCAGACAGGTCCTGCAGACCTCACAAAGGTGCGAGAATGATACAAATATAAAGGACAAAGAGAAGCTGGAGGTGGGGGTTTGGGGGGTTTCCTGACTAGCACAACTATTCAGGGGAAAAAACCTTCGCCACGATCATGGAACTGAAGTCCAATGTCAAGTGAAGGACTGTCCTATATACGCATCACAGAAGGAGACCCCGTCTCAAAATAAATAAATATAGTAAAATAAAAATAAAGATAACATGAGTACTCAGGATGAACTTAACTTGTTTTTACAATTTGATCTTTTTTTATTTTTTCAAAATAAAGTCCCAACCAAACTTTTTTTCCATTTTGACTAGGAAATGTTGATACATGATTCAAATGGATTAACGCTAAGTGGTCTTTTTCTAGGACCAATCATTTTCAGATATGGAGGACATCTGGTCACCATCTAGTCCAGAATTTTCAAACTGCAGCTATGAGGATGGTGAGATGATTCAAAACCACCTCTGGGGAGAAACAACAGAAGGTGAGGCCTGGAGAAGAACACACACACGAAGGGGACCACACAGCTGTGTTTGAAGACTGAGGGCCTGTCATTGTGATACTTCTGAAAAGCCCACGAGTACAGACTGAGGACCAGACAGAAAATACCATCATTTCCCCTCAATACTACAAAAAAAAAAAAAAAAAAAAAAAATTTAACAACTGAAGTTGCCCCAGAAGCTGATACTTTGTCTTGAGAGACAATGGGTTTTCATCACTAGAGGTGCTCCACTGCCCTCCAGCCCTAATCAACCGCCTCCCTTTCTCCCACTGCCGACCTACTCAGTTCCTGCCCACAAGGCCCCTTACCCACTGACCACTTTACTCATTCAGGTGTCTACTGAGTCCCTGCTCTGTGCCAGGCATGGTTCCAGGAGCTGAGGATATGTCAATCAACAAGTCAGAGCAAAACATTTGCCCCTAAATGGCTTACATGGTGTAAATTCTGTCCTATTTTAAAGACAGTTACCGGAAAAGGAGGATACTGTTCAGAGTAAAGTAGACCAGGAAGGGAACTGTGAAGAAATTTTAAATAGGGTGGTCAAGACAGACCTCACTGACAAGGTGACATCTGAGAAGCTTCATCAAGAGGACATGACAGAGAGTTCTAGGCAACGCCCTTGCCTTGGGGAGCTAACCAAGTGCGCACTAGCCTAATCCTATCCTTGCCACGTATTTTTAAGTCACGTACCCCCCAGTTAGGCTTTATAATTGTGCCCAAAGTAAAGGAAAACAAAGACCAAAGAAAGCTCCAGGTGTGGGCCCAGTGCCCACGGCCCTCCTCAGACACCTGGGGCCAGGCTTACCCCACTTCAGAGCCGAACTCCTGCCACCCGGTTCACCTGCTGCTGCCACTTCTCACTCGTGACCACCTGGCCTCCTGTGGAGCTTCCAGAGACAGCAAATTCCCTGCAGGATTCTTTTTCATTCAAATTGCATATTGCTCAGTTTCTAAAAACTCTGTTACAGAGTGGGTGGGCTGAAAAGGTTTATTTCAGGAAATTGGCAGCCAGGGACTGCCACATTTGTTGGAATTCCAGGGCACAAAAAACATTTGGCAAGAGACAAAAAACACTCTTCAACATAACTCGGTTCTAATTTCCAGACTTCCAGGCGTCAAAATATACAGGACTTCAAAAAAATACTCAGTATCCTTCTGATTTTTCCCTAGTTCAAAGATAATGTCCACTTTCCAACCCTCTCTCTCTAAGACACGACAGCTTCTTTTTCTAGTCCAAGAAGAACTGTTCTTTTGCCTAATAGCATTGAAGCACAAGGAAACCTGGCTTAAGACTTTCCAGTTCTTGGTTCCTGGGAAAGATCAGAAAGATAATGAGATCATTCCCTTCACTAAAATGAGTCTACCTCCTTGGAAGCAGAACCTAGAGCACTGGCACTGGTGAATTTTACACTAAATAGTATACTACACACTTCCGGGCTCATTTCTGTAACAACAGAGCCCTTCAAACAAACACTAAGTAGATTTCAAAAGTGTCGACAACCAAAACTCTAGAAAAGAGACTGTTATAAATCATTCTACTATAAGGACACATGCACACGAATGTTTATTGCAGCACAGTTGACAATAGCAAAGACCTGGAACCAACCCAAATGCCCATCGATGATAGACTGGACAGGGAAAATGTGGCACATATACACCATGGAATATTATGCAGCCATCAAAAACGATGAGTTCGTGTCCTTTGTAGGGACATGGATGAACCTGGAAACCATCATTCTCAGCAAACTGACACAAGAACAGAAAATCAAACACCGCATGT
>PVKV010026118.1:0-14187 GCA_004027835.1 Alouatta palliata | reverse complement strand
TGGGGGGGAAAGGGTGAGGGACAGTGGGGGGTGGAGAGTTGAGGAGAAATAGCATGGGGAGAAATACCAGATATAGGTGATGGGGAGAAAGCAGCAAATCACACTGCCATGTGTGTACCTATGCAACAATCTTGCATGTTCTTCACATGTACTCCCAAACCTAAAATGCAATAAAAAATATATATATATTAAAAAAAAAAAAGAAAAGAGACTGCAGTGACAGTATCTAGAAAACAATGCACAGAATGCAAAGCCCTGGGGAGGTGCATATGCTCAGGGCCTCATTACTCCTGGGGTGTAACTAAAGTGTAGTCAGTTTTAAAACCTTTCTTTCCCCTTTTAGTTTCCAAGGAGTTACTGCGTGATGGCCACTGGGAATTACTTCAGCAGAGCTACTAGGAGACAGCTTGGTACTTTCTTTCACCCTTCCTGTAAGGATTGTTTGCAGAACCTCACTTCAGCCAGCTGGCAGAACAGAAGCATAGAACCTCAGCATTTTATGAACCAAAAAGGCCTCCGAGGTTCCCTACTCTTAGCCACCCTTGAGTATCTGCTACATTTGTGAACTGGGTCCCTGGATCATATCCAGCTGGCATAGAGTGACAGGGGAGAGGGAGATAAAATCAGGGCCCTCACTGGCTGCACATGTAATTCAGGAAACTCTGAGTTAATAGAAAAGAAAGGTCACTCCAGTAATGAGCTTCCAAGAAGCCTCCCTAGGGGAGGGATGGTGCTGTCAGCTGCCTGGACTTCAGGAGGGGAACACAACCAGGGTTTCTTGGGAGAGTCCTGGTGATGCCCACTGTCCAGGCACAGTTCTTAACAGCATCCGATCTCACTCTTCAAAGTGTCACTGTTTGTAGGCCAAATCACAGTCTTTCTAAGGAAGGATGACTTTCTTTTTTTGTTTTTTGTTTTTTTTTTGCGATGGCTTGCTCTGTCACCAGGCTAGAGTGCAACAGTGTGATCTTGGCTCACTGCGACCTCCGCCTCCTGGGTTCCAGCAATTCTCCTAACTCAGCCACCTCACCCCGCCCCAACCCCCACCCTAGTAGCTACGACTACAGGCTCGCCACCACCACGTCCTGTTAAGCTAATTTTTTTATTTTTAGCAGAGACGAGGTTTTACCATGTTGGCCAGGATGGGCTTGATCTCTTGACCTCGTGATCTGCCTGCCTCAGCCTCCCAAAGTGCTGGGATTACAGGCGTGAGCCACCTCACCAGGCCGGGTAACTGAGTTTCTAAGGGGCATACACTCACCAAGGCCACCACTACCCTCGAAATGTACAGCATGCAAATTCCTAACATGTTCCTGTTAGGAATGTACAGCATGCAAAATGCCAACATGTTCCTTCCTCCACAGGGCAGAGGAAGCAGAGCATCTCGGGTGGGTACACACTGGAACCAGACCGCCCCAGTTATGATCTTAAGCCCTCACATTTAACAGCAGTGAGACATGGGACACACTCTCTAACACCTCCCATTTGAAACAAAAATGAAGATCAGAGTAATTGCTAGGAGGATTAATGAGATAACATTTTTAACATGTATAGAAAAGTACCTGGCAGTTACCCTGGAGCACTCTATGAATATTTGCTAAGCAAAAATAAATACGCAGTTCTATGTTTAACAGGTAAGTAAATTTTTATAAAGCGACGGTGAGGCAAGGGAGGAAAGCCCTTCTCAAAACAGTCTTTGGATTGCCCTTCCTACTCAAGGACCTCAACACAGAAACCCTATGCATGGGAGATTCTGGATGGTGCCAGCTACGGACAGGGTGCCAGGGAGTGGGCGCGGAGCTACCACTGCCACAAGGTCACCCCTTAATTTCAGGTGGTTTATGATCAACCACATGGCAAATTTATACACTGAAACCAGCTCAGCCAGAACAAAGAGGCTAAGACAAATGTCCCAGGTTGCAGCCGGCAGTCAGAAGCCAGAAGCCACCAAATAGCTCCCGGGGTTGCTTTTATGAACTCAACGTGAAGAGAGCCATTTGCCACGGTACACGCTCTGCACCTGCCACTGCACATCCAGGTATGTGATTCAGGACTTCAGAAGCATCATAGGTACCATCAGAGCACCCCACGGGAGATGAAACATCTCAGCTGCAAATCCTACACATGCAATTCCATGTGATGAATGATAAAGAAATCTTAATTCCTCAGAAAGACGCTTCTCCAGCACAGACAAAAGTGGGTACATAGGATAATCGCCATGTCAAAGTGGGTGACACCACACTGTCTCATCTGAAACAAAAACAGCCAATCATCTAATATTTGACTTTGTATAAACATCATCTTGGGCATTTACGTTTCAGTTTTACAACACACTTCTGCCTTTAAGGTCGTTTCAACTTTGCAGACATGATCTGAACTCCTATTAAGATGATAAATTCCTATGTAACGAAACAGCTATTTGGGAAAGAATGGAGTCACTGAGGCCATCTAGGCTACACGGAGGGCACAGAACCACTCAAAGAGAAGGCCTGGGAGACATGGGTGACATAAACTAGAACGAAAGGAATGCTAAATAGTATCACCAAATGCCGATGAAAAAAAGATTTTAAGTATCGGTACACACATTAAGGTACGCACACATCTGTTTTCATGTGATTAGTAGTCTCTGATTCACTTCTTTGTTCTCTATGATGAGTCACTGAGAGAATGTGATTCTCAAGATTTTAAAATTCTGAACAAATAGAAAGAATGCAAGCAGAGGCACTCCACAAAAACATTAAACATCAAGTTAGGGCGATATTTCCGAATAGAAACAGGAAGTCTTGGTTATAGCCGGGCCTGGAGCAAGGAGAAACTTTTCTGCCAGCCTTCCTTTCAGGAAAACTAACACTCTTCCTCCAACATTTTGTAATAATTACTTTTTAATACAGGGCGAAGACAAACTAGTCATTTCCAGCACCAACTTTCAACTAAGAGTTTCACAACTTCCTAAAACAGAGAGGCATGGGACTCATTACCTATGTACTTTGACTTCATTAATTTAATGTAAATTTCCTTCAAAACAATGAAGCTGAGGAGAAAGCTGAACAAGCCCTGATTCAGACTCGACACCCCATAATTCCTCTAGTTCGCATTTTAAGGAACCTGCTTTAGCGAGAAGTGGGTGGCCCCATGCGATGATGCAGTTTCACAGCCAGGAGCAGCCGCGGTCACCGCCAGGGCTGCGGCCACGGGCGCTCGAACCCAGAAGCCGCTCAACAAGTTCCCCGCCCGCTTCGGCTCCGCACCCGCACCGCGCCAGGCTCTCCGCGGAATTTCCTCCCGCACCTTAAGGCTGCGCTTCATTTTCACACGCGGAAACGCCTCCTCCCGCGGCTCACCTCCGCAGCTCCCCGGCGCACCAGCGACACTCCCCACAGTCTCCTCCGCCCGCTCCCCCTCGCCCCAGCTCGGCCCCCGTCCGTCCCCAACCCCGAACCGCCCGGCGCCTCGAACTCTCCGCGCCTGCGCCGCGCCCAAAGACCCCCACCCCCACCCCACGCTGCGCCCCTCCGATCCTCGGTCCTCCGTGGCGGGGAGAGGGGGCGGACGGTACACAAAGGTCACCCCGAGCTCGCGCAGGCGACCGGCGCGGGAAACGCGCTCGCCCGCAGGGTGGGGGCGGGGTGCGAGAACGGAAGGAACGACGGAAGGCGCGGACTGAGGCCGGGAGCCTCCCCGCCACCAGGGTCCCGCACCTCCCAGCTCCGGGACGCGCGCAGGGCTGCCGGGCTGCGGCTCCCCGTCGCTCCGCAGTCCGCGCTCTCTGGGAAGGTCCTCCGGGGCGCCTCGGAACTGCGCGCCCCGGCCGCCAGCATGCGGGCCGCGCCTCCGCCAGCGCCCGGTCCCCGGCACCTACCTCCAAGAGCAGCCCGAGCAGCAGCGCCGCCACCGTCGCAGGTTGTCGCCTCATGGCTCCTCGCGTCCTCTCCGGCGTGCCCGGACGCCGGGTCGCAGGCGCGGTTCGCGACTCGGCCCCTACGCGGGGCCTGGAGCCGCGAGCCGGCGAGCGCTGAGTACCGGCGGGGAGCAGGCGTGAGCCCCGGCGCGCCGCGCAGCCCTCGTCGCGCTCCGCCCCCGGCCGCCGCTCGCTCCCGACACGCCCAGCCAGGCGCGCGCCCGCGGGCTCTGGGAACCGGAGGCCCGGCCTGGGGCGCGGCTGCGGGGCGCTAGGCCTGCGACGCCGGGGTGCGCGCGTCCGGGGCGGGAGGAGGTGCTGCACCGCCCCGCGAATGGGAGGGGGCTGCCAGGCTCTCCCTGCCCAAGGGAGGTCTTCCTGTCGCCCTTGAATAGACGCAGGAAGGCTTTTAAAAGAAGCAGAGTCTCCGCGGGAGGAAGCTGTTTCCCTGGGAGGTGGCCGCAGACGAACCCACTGCTCAGTCTGGCATCCCGAAGCAGCTGCGCTCCTGGCTCTCCTCGCCGTTCCTGCGCGCCGCGGGGGCGGTGCCCCCACACCCACGCGTGATGGGAAGGCCGGCTGGGTGTGGGAAAGCCCACCAAAATAGAAGGTCCCCACACCTCGCCGCTCCCTTGGATGTGGCTATTTTTTATGCCAGTGTCCTCCTACGCTGACCCTACTTGAACTTGACCGCAACCGGCCCCGCCTTGCAGGGTACCCTCCAGCCGCAGACAACTGTGAGGAGCTCGCGCTGTCCTGGCCTCGCCTCCGCTGACCCCGCCTCTATGTCCTCGAAGACACCCTTTTTTCACTACGCAGCTCAGGTCCCACCTCATTCATGAGGTTATTCAGCAAACGCTACTGAACTTGTAAGATGTGCCAGATCCTGAGCTGAAGGCTGAAAGGAGGACAAGAAAACTGCTCCTGTAGCCTAGAGGGAGAGAGAGTCGCTTAAACCACCTGATGCAGAATGCTGTGTGGAGACCAGGAGGTGGATGCATCACAGAGGGGCATAAAGGACGTGAGCTGCGCAGCACAGGAGGCAGAAGGAGGGGGGCACACAAACAGATGTCACCCGAGGTAAGTGTTCAACGCTTTCCCAGCTTTCAAAGCCTCCTTTAATTAATATAGAGCGTGCACCACCCGACTATACCTATCAGAGCCAGAACTTGCAAGTAAGGCAGAAATGGTGCCTTACTTACAGAAATTCTTTTGTGTGTGATTTTTAAACATCTCATCAGCTGTCATTAGTGTTAGTGTATTTTATGTGGGCCCCAAACAATTCTTCTTCCAGTGTGGCCCAGGAAAGCCAAAAAGATTGGATGCCCCGACATAAATAAAACAGGAAAGGAAAAAATGAAGACATATACATGCTTTTCTTCGGGAAAAAAAGAAATACTGGAATGATAGACCAGTAGCTAGTAAAACTGATGATTCTTTCTGGAGATGTGGAACAGACTGAAGAGGAGAGTCAGAGTGAGACTTTCCTGAATAATTTTTTTTTTTATATAGCTTTGACTTTTGAACCACAGAAGTAATTCCATATTTTAAAACTATAATTAAATCAAAAAAGAAAAAAAGCAAATTCTAAAACTGAAAACAAAATGAAACAAAAACAGCCTAGCTATCTCTCAAACTGATGACAGAAGCACACCAAAAAAAGCCTGGTTTCTAGTGACTTTATAGCCTAGTGACCATACATCCTTAGTGGGTTACACTCTAAGAGCAAAAAAGAAATGCAGCTTCAATCAGATTTATTGTTATAAGTAATACTGGTATTATGATTTCAAAACTTTTATGTATATTGCAGGATAGAGTAGGTAAGAATTACGTTAATATAAACAACCCCCAAATGTTTAGCTTAAGAGAAAAAGAGATATACAATATAAGTCAAATAAATGAATTCTTTGATTTTTATTTAAAAATACCCATATGGACTCATTCTGAAAACACATTTCTTAGATCTGTCTACTGAAATGACCCAGGAGCACCACAAACACCCTAGCACCCACATCTTGATTTCTAAATATCATTCCCCATTAAAAAGAAACCAGGGCAGTCTGGCATGGTGGCTCATGCCTATAATCCCAGCATTTTGGGAGGCCGAGGTGGGTGGATCACCTGAGATCAAGAGTTCGAGACCAGCCTGACCAACATGGTGAAACTCCGTCTCTACTAAATACAAAAAATTAGCCAGGCATTGTGGGGCATGCCTGTAGTCCCAGCTACTTGGGAGGCTGAGGCAGGAGAATTGCTTGAACCCGGAAGGCGGAGGTTGCAGTGAGCCAAGATTGCGCCATTGCAGTCCAGCTTGGGCAACAAGAGTGAAACTCTGTCTCAAAAAAAAAGCAAGAAAGAATAGAAGAAAGGGAAAGAAAGAAAGAAATCAGGGCAGCTTGAAGAAATGAGTCCAGTGTGGGCCAGCTTGGGCAACAAGAGCTAAATTCTGTCTCAAAAAAAAAAAAAAAAAGAGAAATCAGGGCAGCTTGGAGAAATGAGTCCAGTGTGGGGACAAGGACGCCCATGGTGAGCCCAGGACATTCTGTTGTGCTGGAGGCGAGACTGACTGGGCCACAGTGAGGACCTGAGCTAGCAGGAAGCGGCTGTCACACCAGCTTCGAAACAACCTGAGTGTTAGAAGCAATACGGACTATAAACAATGTTAACATGCGGGATGAACACATCTACGAATCTATATACACAAAAATATAAAAATCAAACACTCAGGCAGCTCATCCAGGACTTCCAGCAGCCTTTCGTGCAGCACGCCCTTTGCTAAGATGGTGATAGGGTTTGCATCTGTGTCCCCCCCAAATCTTCTGTTGTATTGTGATTCCCCAGTGTTGCAGGTAGGGCTTGGTGGGAGGTGATTGGAACATGGGAGCAGTTTCTCATGAATGATGCAAACCATCCTCTGGGTCCTGTCCTCATGATAGTGAGTTCTTGTGAGATCTGCTGTTTCCAAGTGAGACACCACCCCCATCCTGCCCGCCCTGCTGTCTTGCTCCAGAGTGGCTGTAAGATGCGCCTACTCACCCTTCACCTTCCACCATGATTGTAAATTTCCTGAAGCTTCCTCAGAGGCCAAGCAGATGCTGCCGTGCTTCCTGTACAGCATGCAGAACCATGAGTCAATTAAACCTCTTTTGTTTATAAATTACCCAGTGTCAGGTATTTCTTTACAGCAATGTGAGGATGGTCCAGTACAACAGATGGAATCACTGCCGCACTAAGATGTGGTTATATTTATCACCATGTTGTTTAAAACAGAGGAAAAACTGAACATAGCCTGAAGACCTAACGGAAGAGCGGTGGCTACATAAAACACAATACCTCCATGTAGCTGGAACACAGCGCAGCCGGACTGCAGCGGAATGCATGCATGCTTGCTGACAACGAAGCGCGTTTATGACACTTTTCTGCTAAGTGAAAAAAGCAAGTTACAACAACAGCATGTGGAGGAAACACCATTTTGTTTTGTTTTAAAAATATGTATCCACATGTATAAAAATTATGTATAGGAAAACCATTATGATATACACCAAAATGAACCATTTGGAAGTGGAATTATGATTTTTTCCCTGTTTTTGACTATCTGTGCTTTCTGCAACGAAAAGAGAATAATTTCATAAAACAGGTATTCAAAGTTAAGTGTATAGGAGAGAGAAGTTTGCTAGTTCTATGGTCCGTGCGGAAAGGGAGTGGCACTGAGGCACCTCAATGAGAGTTTGAAACCACAGAACAGCTTTCTCTGGGAGAAGTGCGATCTCACGCCTAGAAGGCACAGCAGTAAGACAGGATAGCAGTGCCACCAAGTGGACATCAATGGGCCCGCTCGGGCTGACCCTTTCTGGTTTGGGGCCCTAGGAGAGAACAGGACCGATGGTGCATCTCTCCCAGGGCTCTGTCTCATCCCAACACCTGCAGCACCAGAGGCTGGGGCAGGTGTCCTTCCTGGCTGCATGGTGTCCCCCAGGTGGTGCCCACACCACCCGGGTAAGGTGCACAGCTGGATTCAGGAGCAAGAGCCTCTGACCGAGGCTGCCTGGAAAAAGAGATCTGTGGGGAGAAGGTGAGTGCAGGCCCAATAGACACGTCTATTGTCGCAGCAAAGGCGATCCCCAGGTGGGTCCATGTCTGACTCAGAAGCTCTAGCACTTTTTCTTTAAATTAAATCCTATTTAATCTCCAGGGCAACCATCTCGCTAAATGGGCTGTACTATCTGCCGCCTTTTCACATGAGGAAACTGAGGTTGAGAGAGAAAGAAACTGGTCCGAGTCACATGGCTCATGGATGATGAAACCATGACCCGAACCAAAGCCCACCTACCCCCTAACACAAGCTTCTCCGGGACCCTTGCCCGAGAGGATCCCCATCCCAGCCCCTCTGTCCCCTCCCATCTACCTTCACTGCTTGCCCAAGTCACAGCAGGCCAGTGCCCACTGCACTGCTTCCTCCTAACCCAGGAAGGTGCAGAAGGAAAGAATCCTTTCACGCTGAGCTCCCTGGGTGAGAACACCGCTCCATACCGTTTCGTGAAGCCAAATAGCTGGGTGGGATGAGAGAGAGCAGTGGAGAGAAATGAGGAGCAGCCGTGAGAGGGAGGCCGAGTGAACTAGAGGCTCTGCCAGGCCTGAGACGCCTGCAGCCCACAGCCCACAGCCCACCACCCAGCAAGGCCAGCTGCACCACGGAGGGTGGGGATGAAGGGGACTCTGGAGTTCCCCAAGGCCAGAGGGGGAATGCAGGTGAGGGGCAGGGGGGGGTGGAGCTGGGTCCTGCTCAGGCCCACAAGACAGTGGAGCAGGCATCTCTGTTGACTGTGCTCTTCTCACAGTGCCGCTGTGCCTGTAAAACCAAGCCCACATGTAGGCATGTGTGCAAACAGAGTGAGCTGTCATCTAAATTTTTAAAAAGATTTCCACCTCCACCACACAGGAAACACGATCCACTCCCACCATCCAAGGCGTCCTGAGCCCCTTGCTGCCAACCTGTCAATCCCTCTCCAAGGCCACTCCACTCTACTGCCCCTGCCCACAACACAGTGCCCTCCCGAGTGGGGGAGACGCTCTTCTCAAACGTGTCTCTGTGGCTTTCAAGTCTCTCTAAGGTTGTTCAGGAAAACGTATGCCCCCTCAGCTTTCCTTCCAGGTGACGGCATCTCAACTGGGCCTTGAAAAAGTAAGAGTTTAAGAAAGGAACCCCTGTGAGCAAAGGCACAGAGGAGGTGAAGCCTGGGGCCTGCTCAGGGGCAGGGACAGTGCTGTTCAGTTAATGGTACCAATGCATGTGGTTTGGTGACAGATCTTATTAGCTTGGATGCAGACATGAAAAGTTTGGAGCCTTTATAGGTTTTTAAAATGACTGATGGCCTTTGACAAAGATTCTCCCAATGATGGGTGATGAGGCCCATGGGAAGAAGAGGGGAGAAGGAAGGCAAGGGGGGCAGAGGGAGGGCAAGGGAAGGAACACCTGTGGCCACGTACCAGTGGCGGGAGAAGTGTGGGAACGCAGGACTACCTGGCAGCTGTCACAGGCGTGTGGGACACAAGGGCAGAAAGGCATCAAAGATGACCTGGATCCAGCCTGTCTGAGAGGGATGATGGCGGTGACAATGACCCATATGGGTAATTCAGGAGGAAAGCTGATGTCAAGGGTAAAGGCAGGCAGGATGGGAGGAAGGCAAGGCCTTGAATCAGCGCAGCCGGGTTTGGAGGCTGGTTCCACCACTTGCTGTTGGCTCACTCATGGGAAGCCTGTGCACGCCATCCTCCCGAAGTCACCTCCCTGGGCCTCGGCTTCCTCTCCCTGCCAGGGACCATAGAATATCCTAGCTCAGAGCCACTGTGCCTAGCGTACCACCTGGAACACAGGCCGCACCCCGTCCCCGGGGGCTGCCACTGTGGCTGACTCGAGTCACAAGGTTAGGGTTCAGGTGCCAGTGGCCAGGCTCCCCCCGGGGGACTGCCAGGTATGCAGGCCTGGAGTCAACAAGAGTCTGAGGCTGCAACCAGACCCAAGGCCCACATACCTGGGAGCCACTGACCTGCACACTGTGCATGCCCGTGATAGAGTTGATCAGGGTGTGCGCCTCATCAGTGATCACCACCTGGCCTGCAGCTGCATGCCCACAGCCTACTGGTGGCCGCTTGCAGCAGCATCTGATAGGGCAGCTCTGCCAGCTGTGACGGGAGATGTGAGGATCTCAGTAGGGCTGGGCTCCCCTGCAGCAGCCTCACCTGCCCAATACTAAGCTCCTGATGCCGGTGCCTCTATTTCCTGCCTCGACTGTGTGTAGGGACATTCCAGAGACAGCTTGTAGCAGCGGATGCTTTCCTCAAGAGTTTACATGGAAAGTCAAATACATGAAACACAGGAAACCAGGGCTGGCCTGACTCCTGAGTGAACCGAGGGCAGGGCTGGGTGAGAGGGGAACCCCCACTTAGCCTTGTCCATGCCCCCAAGGTGGTCCTGGAGGGCCCCAAGTTTCCACAAAACACCCTGAAAACCACTGGTGCACCAGGAAGCAGCCTGGCTTCCGTTCATGGAGCTGCTACTTCCCAGCTGTGTGACCCTGGAAGAGTTGCGCAACCTCTCTGACCCTTAGTTTCCTCATCTGCAAAATGGGCTTGACCCATCCTATCTAAAGTGAGGGTTAAGGAGTGGAGGTGGGGTAACAAAAATTAAAGTAATTTTATTGCTAGGAAAGTTTCCAGTTAAAAGAATACTCATACAAAAAAATGAAAATGAAAAACTGGAAAACTGAATGGCTTCATCACTCACTCTTTTTGACAAAATTTTATTTCTCCATAAGTTACTGGGGTACAGGTGGTATTTGGTTACATGAGTGGGTTCTTTAGCGGAGATTTGTGAGAAACTGGTGCACTCATCACCCGAGCAGTATACACTGCACCATGTTTGCTGTTTTTTATCCCTCATCCCCCTCCCACTCTTCCCCCCAAGTCCCCAAGGTCCGTTGTATCTTTCTGAAGCCTTTGCATCCTCATAGCTTAGCTCCCATATATCAGTGAGAGCATATGACATTTGGTTTTCCATTCCTGAGTTACTTCACTTGAAATAATTGTCTCCAATCTCATCCAGGTCACTGCAAATGCTGTCAATTCATTCCTTTTTATGGCTGAGTAGTATTCCATCATATATATATGTGTGTATATATACATACATATCATATATATATATGATAGAATACTACTGGATGGAATAATACATCATATGTGTGTGTGTATGTGTGTGTGTGTGTGTGTGTGTGTGTATGATGGAATACTACTCAGCTATAAGAGTAATGAATATATATATATGGATATATATGGTATATATAATGGATGCAGTGATCAGGGAACACTTCTACACTGCTGGTGGGAATGTAAACTAGTACAGCTGCTGTGGGAAACAGTGGACATTCAAGCAACACACGTGGACCTGCCCCGCCCACCTATCCCTTTCCTTCCGGTGATCTGTTGGCCAGACCAGGGAAGGGCTGTGCCTTGCACCTGTTCAGCCTGCTGCAGACCCAGTATCTTCCAGGCCTGGACAAGGAGGAGAAAGGTGAGGGGAAGGGAGTAGGATGGCCCCTGTTTACCTATCGGGAACCGAGGAAGGCCAGCCAGACGTCCTTGCCAAAGGAGCTCTTCTATACCTTGTGCACAAACTGGGCCAGCTGGCAGTGTGTCCAACAGGAGTAATAAACCTGGCGGGGAAAAAGAAAGGGGCTTCAAAGAGGGGATCAAAACTCCCAAAGTATTCTCTAACATCAAGGTACGCCAGGCCTAAGAGGCTGAGGGAAAGGGAGCATGGCTCCAGATGCACAAAGCTGAGGCGGGACAGTGATGTCTCACATCAGGTTTCATCTACCAAGGGCCCCAAGGGTTCCCGAGCCACGCTCAGCTCTAGGGAATGTCTTAGAGACAGCTCCTTCTGCAAGTCATACCCAGCCTCCAATCAACCGCCTGAGAGGGTTTGCCAGTCTCAGGACAGTGTTAGCTCCCAAATGGTGACTCTTACCATGGAAAAAAGTCCCCATTCTGTTGGGGTCAGGGTGTTTCTCATACATCTCCCAAAGAGAAAGAAGGAGGCTGAGCAGAATAATCTCTCTCTACTCTTCTAAGTCAAGAATGAGGAGAGGAAAAGAGAAAAATACAGAGAAAATACCTACGTCTAACAGAAAACAAAAGTCATAAATCAATGAAACCAAATACATTTAAATTTGAGAAATGTCAGACCATATCCATCCCATAGCACTCCATGCAAATGGAAACGCAGACAAGGGAGAAGTAAACCATGAGAGACCAAAAGGGCAAGGCACTCATGCCTCTCCTACTCACACCTTCCACCACCACCACCCAGTGGGGACAGAAACCACTCAGACGCCAGCCCAGAACAGCCGCTCCTCAATGCCCTGGGGTGACAAGCCCAGGCCCCGCTCCCAGAAGAGGTCTCCCTAGGACCCAGCCTAGCCAGCCAAGGGAGCAACTAGAGACCATGAGCTAGAAGCTCCTCCTTCATCCATAGAAACAAAGAGGCCGGAGTGACTCCAGCCTCCTCCCCAGGGGTAGAGAGTCTGGGGCCACAGGCCAAGCACAGCACCAGCCCAGGACATGCATGTTACTTTAGTTACGTGTTCTTCCTTCAGGTCATCCTCAATCCTCATTCACTCTGTGTATCTGTGGGTATGGGTGTGTGTGTGTGCGGGGGTGTGTGTGGGTGGGTGTGTGGGTGTGTGTGTGTGTGTGAGTGAGAGAGAGAGAGAGAGAGAAAGGAAACAGTCTTCCCTCAGCTAACTTAGCAAAACACCATCTGAGCATCTGCTGAGCACCCTTGATGGGCCCTGGGCATTCCTAGCAACTTGTGCCACCGAAGCAGCAGGTGCTGCCCCTTCAGAAACTCCCCCAGGCAAAGCCCAGGCCCAGCCTCCCACAGCTGCTCAGGTCTGTGGATGAGGAAATGTGCAGAGAAAGGAGAAAGGGTGTCAGTACCCTCAACCCAAGCTATGAGTTGGAAGCCTTAGGAGCCATGGTGGGCTGCTGTCCTCTCCCTGTCCCTCATGCTGCAAGCTGGATCCCTCTCAGACCCCAGCAGGGACTTTCTCTACAACACCTCAGGCCTTTGGTCATGCTGTTCTGTGCCTGAATTCTCTTTCCCCTCACCTCACCAGCTCCCAGTCAACTGGAAGCTTGTGGCAGAAACATCACCTCCTCCAGGCAGCCTTCCTTGACCTTCCCTGGTAAGTCCAGCTGCTTTGATGCCCACTCGTGGCACCTGCTCCGGCCCAGAGCAGCCTAGAGCTTCAGTTTTGCTGAGGTGTCAGGGTGGTCAGTGCATGTACAGAACTGAGAAGGCCTTTAAAGTCTTAATTTTGAAATTATTGTAAATGTTACATTCTACCATGTAACAGCTCCGTTTGTTTTAGCATAAAAACAGTGTTTTAAAGTGATTGTTGTCTAGTAAATTGACACCTCTAGAATGAAGATACACCAGGTTTTACTTTATTGCTTCAAACCCCATCCCACACATGCGCACTCCTAGGGTACAAGTGCTCCAGTTTAAGAAGCACCATTGGAGGAATAGAAGGTAATAGCATTTGGTGGTCAGTCGGGGTCTGGTTGTAGAAGGTTTTAAACCGCAATTTAGGAAGTTTAGACTTCATACTACTGTAGGCAATTTGCAAGTCGCTGAAACATTTTTAAACAGGAGTGGAAGTGAGAAGTGGAATTGCAAAAGCAGTGTGTTGGAAATATGGAGCAGGAAGCAGTGTCAAGGGTGCTTTGTTGGGGAGAGACCAGAAGCAAGCAGCCAAGTTGGGTCGTGCAGTGAACCAGGCAGGGCAGTAGGGGCTTGGGTCTCACAAGCGGTGATAGGCATGGAGAGGACTAAGTCCATTTCCACCAGGCTGCAAATCCGGATCGTGTCCCTCCATCCTCCTCTCACTTCCACCCTGACCCCCCTGCCCCTGGCTTTCCACAGCCACACCATGGCACTGACCCGAGACTCTGAGTGGCTGCTGGAGGTGTGGAAGTGGATTGGTGTCCTGCCCTCGAGGAGATGGTTGAGGCTCCAGTGTTCTGAGGGCCTGGTGGGGCTGGCTGCTGCATAGCCTTAGGGATAGACACATGAGCTGGGAAGGGCAGGCTGGGACAGAAAGTCAGGTTATCTGCTCAGAGGGGGACCTTGCATGCAACCCCAGCTCTCGCTAAGAAGGGGTCGTCCAAGCCAGTGAATGTTTCTGAGCAGGGCCAGAGCTCTCCAGGGAGTAACAGAATGAGACCTAATT
>PVKV010026117.1:0-28555 GCA_004027835.1 Alouatta palliata | reverse complement strand
CTACCAACAGTGGCAGTCACTCCCTAAGCACTGCTGACTCACTCCATGATATTGACTCTGTTTCTATAACCTGTTCCTTTCATTAGACAGGGGCATCTTTTTCTAGTCCTTAATTGTGTTCCTCATGTACACCATGGGTGCCGCTGTTACAGAGACATTAACAAACTTAGACTGTTTTGATTTCAAAGAAACCTGATTTCGACTTTTTAACACCAAAGTTTTGATCTTTATTTCTATTTTTTGGAAAACCAATAGGAGACAGCAGCAGGAGGGGACCAGACTGGATTGTAGAAAACTGCCAAGGAGTGTGGAGTGCTGCTCAGGTGAGTTGTTTCAGGTATGAGAATATGGGTCTGAAGGTAATTTGAAAGCCAGCCCTATCTCTAAAAAGGGGGAAAAGATAGGTCCCAAGGACCAAGTAGGTGTCAGGGAATGGTAGTCCGCCAGCCTGCTTTACTTGTGATATTTATTTGCTAGGGGTCCTGAAGGTATAGGCCGGCAATTAAAGTAATATGTAGATCATTACTCCCTCAGATCTTTACCATTCCATACATTGTTGTCCACTTCCTTGCTCTGCAGACATTTCTGGTACCACAAGGCTCCAGTCTCTGAATCTGAAAGATACTGGGCTCATTTTCCCTCTAAGGCAGTAGTGTGGCAGCTCAACTGGTTTCTAACATAGTGTTTTCACACTTTGTGACACTGTTAAAAATTGTCAATGAATTCAGGCACAGGAAGCTAGGGCAAAGATTTGGGGTTTGCATGCTAAGGCTTCCTAACCCCTGTGTTTCCTGTCTTGTTACACAAAAGAAGTACTGTGGGATGAATGAATTTGGGTAAATAGATCATGACAAAAAGTGCTAATGTTGTTTGGGTTATGTTGAATGCTCCCATATAATAAATGCTCTTACATGTGCCTGTCTAGGTCATAGTCTCTGTTCTATACAGCAGCCAACCACAAGGGTTGATTGATAAACTTTCCTGTATCTGTGCTATTTCCCCTAGGTTGCTATATGATCCATTTCTTTCAAACCTTTGGAGGTCCTGTGTCCAAACTTGATTTCATCATTGCTGTCAATTTTTAGGTAAGGTATACAGTGACTGGGTCAAGATTCCTTTCTGATAAATAATAGAATTTCATATCAATTAGGGATTCAAGTTTTCAATACATGAGAATACCAAACCTCAGAGTGGGGATCTTCTAAACAATGTTTCACTTCTGGAGTTGTTGTCTGCTATGGCATATGTTTTGGAATGTGGTCTTTCCCTGCAGCCATTTCACAGTAAGCCTTATGATTTGTACTTATTAATAACATCTGTAGAGTAAATGCCTGCATCATGTAGTTTTCACTCTTGGTGCTTTGTAAATTGCCTCTTGGGTTGCTTTGGAGTCAGACAGACCTTAGTATAAGCCAGATTCACCAGTAACTAACTTTCTTTTTTTTTTTTTTCCTGGAGACAGAGTCTCACTCTGTCACCCAGGCTGGTGTGTAGTGGTGCAATCACAGATCACTGCAGCCTTGACCTCCTGGACTCAAGTGATCCTCCCACCTCAGCCTCCTAACTAGGACTACACATGTGTTACTATGCTCAGCTAATTTTTTATTTTTTGTAGAACCCCTGGCTGTTCTCAAACTCCTGGGCTCAAGTGATCCTCCAACCTCAGCCTTCGGAGTAAGTGGGGCTACATGTGTGTGTCACCACACTTAGCTAATTCTTTATTTTCTATAGAGTGGGCTCTCACTATGTTGCCCAGGCTGTTCTCAAACTCCTGTGCTCAAGCGGTCCACCCACCTCAGCCTCCCAAAGTGCTGAGATTACAAGCATGAGCCACTGCACCTGACCATCAGTAAATTTCTATCCTTAGTTCCTAACTAACTCTTTGGGCCTCAGTTTTCCTTATCTGCAAAACAGGAATCCTTCTTTGCTATCTGGATGTTGTAAGAATCAAATGTGACAATCTTTGTAATGCATCTAGTACACAATATGCACTCGTGAATGAGCCCTCCATTTCCTGAATGCACATATTGGAGTGAGGACATACAGTGCTTGGTTTAGCACCTCTCCCACCTTACTTTATTTATTTTCTTTCCTTTCTCAGTTACAGCATATTCCTCAGAGATTATACTGTCTTCTCTTGGGAAACCACAACCCTATAATCTGGCTAAGGATCTCAGATTTTTTCTTGCTCTGAGCTGAGTTCTGTTCTGACCAACTAGGACACATTACACTGAGGCTGGTATCATGGTTCAGCAACCAGCAGGACTCCTGTTATCTGGGTTGGAGGGTGCCTAGTTATTAGCAGTCCTAGAAATTTCTTTCCTAACCTATAAAAAGTCACATTTGGGTTGTGATTAGTTCATTGAAGATTAAGTTAAGACTTTACAATGTAAGAAATGGGGGAATAAATGCTAAATATAAATATGCACTATCCTAAGAGTATCTTTTAACCTTTAGTCTCAGTAGATATCTATGGTTCCTCTACTTTTCTGTTAGCACAGATTTTATTCTGGTAGCATCATGTAACCTGAAGTTCACTTAACCAAGGTAAAAAAAAAATCCACATTTCTTTTTTATTAGAAACTAAAGCATCTGTTACATAGCACATTGACATTTCAAAGCCTTTTGATTTATCCCTGTAAACAGCTAAATTACTTTAAAGCCATGGAAGGTGGAAATCATTGTTATTTCCCATCCAGTACAAAACTGAGGCCAGGGTTATTCAGAAACAAACAAACAAACAAACAAAACTCTACGAAATGGAGCTGTACCAACAAGTTCCTTTACCAAGTAGTCTGATGGTGACCTTAGCTCATTTGCTAGATCAAATAAAGATGTGAATCCTAACTATAACTGTGACACCTTCTCTTTTTGCACACATTTGTTCTGCCCACTGCTCTTCACAGTCATTTTGGGTCTCCTGTTTGGTAGTTTCTCTAAGTATTGGCATTTAAAAAGTTAGTCACAAGGTAGAGGAATCCAAAAGGGTTAACCTCTGTTTAGGCGGATAACCCCAAGAAGTAGAAACCTAGGAAAGGTGAAAGTGATCCTGTTCAGAACTTAAAGTGGAACCTGGCTTCTTGATTCCTAAGAGGTTCAGTCCTTTGCTTTTACTCAGGGGTTTTCAAACCCCGGGCCATGGACTGGTACCAGGTGGTGGCCTGTTAGGAACCAGGCCATACAGCAGGAGGTGAGCAGCTGGGGGAGCAAGCAGTACTCACCTGAGCTCTGCCTCCTGTCAGATCAGCAGTGATATTAGATTCTCATAGGAGCACAAACCCTATTGTGAACTGCACATGCAAGGAATCTAGGTTGCATACTCCTTATGAGAATCTCATGTCTGGTGATCCTGAGATGGAGCAGTTTTATTCCAAAACCATCCCTCCACCCCCGGTCCGTGGAAAAATTGTCTTCCACGGAACCAATCCCTGTTGCCAACAAGGTTGGGGACTGCTGCTTTAACTCATCTGGAGTCTACTCTGTCAGTGGTTCCTAATTATTTGAAAGAAAACATTTTGAGACAGGCCTTTCTCTGTCACCCAGGCTGGAGTGCAGTGGCATGATCATAGCACACTGCAGCCTTGAACTCCTTGGCTCAAGCAATCCTCCTGCCTCAGACCCCCTGAGTAGCTAGGAATAGAGGCATGTGCCGCCATGCCCAGCTCATTTTTTACATTTTTTTTGTTGTTGAAGTGGGATGTCTGTATGTTGCCCAGGCTAGTGTGGAACTTCTGGCCTCAAGCAATCCTCTCACCTTAGTTCTGGGATTACACGTGTGAGCCACAGCTGGCTTGAAATTTTAACATGCTATAAATTCTTGGGGTGATTTCCCCTCTCCAAACTCATGTTTTCATGCTTGTTTATATAGGTACAGGAGGGCGATTAGATTATTGTGGAAATTTTAGGGCAAGGCTATATGGGTTTATAGATCTTTCATGCAGAAAAGCATTTAATACTTCATGAAAAACACTATGCACACAAAGATTAATTTGCTCAAATTTCATTTTCTTTAAAATTTACCTCAATTTATAATTGTTACGTGCTCACAAAGAAAGTCTAGAGACTACAAAAATTAGTATGCTTTTTGTTTAACAAGTGGCTCTCCAAAAGAAGAGAAAAAAAAAACCTGACATGTGACATTTGTCAACTTCTAAGGTGTCAATAATTCCACCATCACCACTTTCAAGCTATCAGTGTGACATCAGTGAATGCAGATTTTGGAAGAGATATATACTTACCACCTCATATGAGCCAGCTCTTACACAGCACTGAATAAATTTTAAAATTACTGGCAATCGAACTACATAGAATTATGATGACTGCTAACATGTTAATGTTCTTTCTATGAAAAATATTCAGATTTGCTCTAATGAGGAGTCTTTATACTGAATTTTAGTAAGTACAGTAAATCCTCACTTAATGTCTTCAATAAGTTCTAGGGAACTCCAACTTTTGAAGCAAAATGACTTATGATGAAACCAGTTTTACCATAGGCTGATTGATACAAACAAGAGTTAGGTCTCCATGGCATTTATTTCTGGTCATGAAAACATCACCAAACATCTAAATAAAGACTCATCTTAATAAAACACTTCTAGGCCGGGCGCGGTGGCTCACGCTTGTAATCCCAGCACTTTGGGAGGCTGAGGCGGGTGGATCACGAGGTCAAGAGATCGAGACCATCCTGGTCAACATGGTGAAACCCCGTCTCTACTAAAAATACAAAAATTAGCTGGGCATGGTGGCACGTGCCTGTAGTCCCAGCTACTCGGGAGGCTGAGGCAGGAGAATTGCTTGAACCCAGGAGGTGGAGGTTGCGATGAGCCGAGATCGCGCCATTGCACTCCAGCCTGGGTAACAAGAGCGAAACTCCATCTCAAAAAAATAAATAAATAAAATAAATAAATAAATAAAACATTTCTACTATTTATTAAACATTGAAATAAAGGTGAGCTGTCTGTACCTTTAAGAAAGATTAACAAAAACAAGATGCAATAATTACCCAGCTCTTGGGTTTATTTGTGTTTATTATTACTTTTTTTTTTTTTTTTTTTGAGTCAGAGTTTCGCTCTGTTGCCCAGGCTGAAATACAGTGGCATGACCTCGGCTCACTGTAAACTCTGTCTCCTGGGTTCAAGCAATTCTCCTGCCTCAGCCTCCCAAGTAGCTGGGATTACAGGTGCCCACCGTCATGCCTGGCTAATTTTTTTGTATTTTTAGTAGAGACGGGGTTTTACCATGTTGATTAGGCTGCTCTCAAACTCCAGACCTCGACCACCTCAGCCTTGCAAAGTGCTGGGATTACAGGCATGAACCATCACGCCCGGTCTTATTATTATTAATTTTTAAGAGTTAGGGTGTTGCTGTGTCACCCAGGCTGGAGTGCTGTGATGTAAACATGACTCACTGCAGCCTCAAACTCCTGGGCTCAAATGATCCTCCCACCTCAGCCTCCCTAGTAGCTGAGACTACAGGTGTGTGCCACCATGCCCGAATAATTCTCTTTTAAAAAAGTTGTGGAGATAAGGTCTTGCCACATTGCCCAGTCTGGTCTTGAACTCTTGGCATCAAACAATCCTCCCACCTCAGCCTTCCAAAGTGCTGGGTTGAACCACCATTCCCGGCCGTGATCGTGGGTTTAAATTAAGGAAGAAATGTTTGCAAAGTGAAAATTCTAAGAAGCATCTCCTACCACCATGCAGTTCAAAAACAATCACAAATATGGCAAGCTCACTGAGCACTTTAGTACAGCATCATTTATCATTGTGCATTTGTGTGATTATCATAGACTTTCTGAATTTTATTTTACAGTATTTTGTATTCATTCACTGAGTCATTTTCTAACCCACTTACTCTGGTTCAAGTGGTCACAGGTGGCCAGAGCTTATCCTGGCAGCTCAGGTTGCAAGACTGTAACCAACCCTGAGCAGGACATTTCATCACCAGATTCCCTCACACCCACACCCACACTGACTCACACTGGGGCCCTTTAGGCATGCCAGTTAACTCAACGTACACATCTTCTGGATGTGGGAGGAAGTGAGGAACTGGAGAAAACTCATGCAGACTCCACACAGATAGTAGCCCCAGCCCAGAATTGACTTTTATTTTTCCTCATTAATTTTATATAAGGAGACAATGTTGTAGAAAATGACCATATTTGAGGACCTGCTGTAAGTCTGTGCTTTCTCATTCAGATATCTGACTCTAGTCCATATTTCCAGACTCAAATATTATGCACACAGTTAGGAAAGGCATAAAAATTCAGTGAATTTATTTTAAAGATTCTAGTTTTTGTTGAGTCTGGTGTTCTGAAAAGCATTGTACAGTGTAGCATTTAACAAGTTGTATGGTTAATGCAGGTGTATTGTCTGTATGACTTCAGTAGCAGCATATATAAGAGTGGTGAAAAGCCCAGGATCCTTGTAGGAACAGTTGCAGTTCTGTTCATTTGCCTTGATGCAGACTAGTTGTTGAAAACACAAGTAAGCAAGGTTTTCTCTGTCCTGTTCATATTTCTATTCTTAGTGTCTGGAATTGGTACTAGGAATAAGCTGCCTCCTAGTGAAGGACCTCAGGTTTAAATGAGTCATCTATTATTCCAAGTGAAGTAACTCAGGAATGAAAAACCAAACATTGTTCTCATTCATAAGTGAGAGCTAAGCTAGGAGGATGCAAAGACATAGGAATGACACAATGGGCTGGGTACAGTGGCTCACGCCTGTAATCCCAACACTTTGGGAGGCTGAGGCAGGTGGATCACCTGAGGTCAGGAGTTCAAGACCAGCCTGTCCAACATGGCAAACCCCACCTCTACTAAAAATACAAAAATTAGCTGGGCCTGGTGGCGGGCACCTGTAATCCCAGCTACTCAGGAGGCTGAGGCATGAGAATCACTTGAACCTGGGAGGCAGAGGTTGCAGTGAGCTGAGATTGTACCACTGCACTCCAGCCTGGGCAACAGAGAGAGACTCTGTCTCAAAAAAAGACTAACACAATGGACTTAGGAGACTCAGGAGGAAAGGGTGAGAAGGGGGTGAGGGATAAAAGGCTACAAACTGAGTGCAGTGTATACTGCTCAGGAGATGGGTGCACCAAAATCTCACAGATCACCACTAAAGAACTTATGCATGTAACCAAACACCACATGTTCTCCAATAAACTATGGAAATAAAATTTAAAAAATAAAGGGGACAAAAGACACTTATATGTATGTGTATGTAGATGCATTTTAAGAAGTTATGGGGCAGGCATGGTGGCTCACACCTGTAATCCCAGCACTTTGGGAGGCTGAGGCAGGAGAATCGCTTGAACTCGTGAGGGAAAGGTTGCCGTGAACCAAGATTGCACCACTGCACTCCAGCCTGGGCGACAGAGTGAGGCTCCGTCTCAGAAAAAAAAAAAAAAAAAAATAGAAATAAGTTTTGCCCAAGACCAGGCCCAGTGGCTCACGCCTGTAATCTCAGCACTTTGGGTGGCCGAGGCAGATGGATAGGCTTCAGCACAGGAGTTTGAAACCAACTTGGGCAATGTGGCTAGACCCCATCTCTACAAAAATAAAAAATTAGCTGGGTGTGGTGGCATGCCTGTAGTCCTAGCAGCTTGGGAGGCTGAGGTGGGAGGATCACTTGAGCCTGGGAGGTTGAGGTGTTAGTGAACTGTGATCAGACCACTGCCCTCCAGCCTGAGTAACAGAATGAGACTCTGTCTCAATCAATCAATCAGTAAGTTGCACTTTGGCTGGATCAGGCAGAATCTCGAATGAATGAATGAATGAATGAATGAATGAATGAATGAATGAGAAGTTGCACTGTGGCTGGATCAGGCAGAATCTCTAGGCAGTTGGAGTGGAATACTGCATAAGCACTCTGGATAGCTGTAAATACCTCAGGAGAGCCTCCTACTGCCAGATTTCTCAAACAAAAGACCTGTGAGCTTTGTCTTGAGCTCTCCTCCCAGAGTCAGGATAGAGGCTCTGCTCTCCTTGCATGGGTCCTTCTCCTGATGATACAGTGATTGATGACAGGAGAAGGATTTCACTACAAGGGACAGGGAAAGATGGGAACCGGAAGCATGGCAGGAAGAGAGCAAGGAAGAAGTATTTATAGTACACAAAGGAATATGTATAGATTGCTGCTTAGAGCAACTTCTCTTTTTCCCCTAATTGTGACCTCGTCCCAACAGATTCCCTGTTTCTGCTTTAACCTGGGCTGCTTGCTAAGTGCCTGCCTCTCAGGATCCTTGTGGAGGTTACAATACATGTAAGTCACATAGGAGAAGCATTTTAAAAATATATATTATTTTGATTCACAAAACAAACAAAATGGCTACAGATGAAGATTTTTCATAGCCTATGTGAGTGTTAGTTAGAACCAGTTAGAGGCCTTGTCCATCAAAGGTGCTTAGTTAATTCAAATATGTGCGCAGAGAAACTGGGCCTTATCAGGTAAATCCATAGCTGGCACCCAAAGCCCAACAAGCCGTCTGTTTCCTTGGACTTTTGATCAAAACGAAGTCACCCCACACACCTGGTTAGTAGAAGCATAGATCATTTGGAAATATTGATTCCTCTATTAAGCAGAAAACACTGTCCAGCTACCAATTGTCAACCTCTGTCATTTTTGGCCATTCCATAAATCTGATCTCCATTTGCACATGTAAGTTAGCTTGGAAATGTCAAGGGACCACAGAGGGATGTTTTCCATAGAAAAACACTTTAACTAAACTGAGGTTTATTGGTATTCCAGAAGAGTTGATAATGACTTGTTTCCCATCTGAGTCTGCTCCTCGCCCCCTCCGTTCACCTTGAACTTTTGCTTGAGTCTAGGAATCAATTTTATCTAATTTCCAAATGTTGCTTGTCCATGGTTTGGCTGGATTCATTATACATATACCCAGAGTAGAAGGTAACTTGGTGCATCTTAATAACATAAATATTGTCCTTACCTCGGAAAGCTTTTTCTCCCTTCTTTCTATCTTATTTTGTCATTTCTTAGTGGAATCAAGGGCTATAATGATTATTTCATTAAAATGAGGGGTTCTCTCATAGCACATTGAACCTACTGTCTCATTTCATTTTACTTATCACACATAGGCATTTGTTGAAACTTATATTTTTCACGGTGTTTTAATGAGTCAGAAGTCATCCCAAAAAGTCTCTCTTGGTCACTGAGAGTCCAGCTATGGGACTGACATGCATTTCTTGCAGTCTCTCTGTGCAGAGCTCTTCAGAATATAGGTTAGCTAGCTACTCTTGGATATACAAATCAGTTAGGAACTAGAGGTTCATGTTTTGTTTTTATTTCTATCAAACTTCTACATGTGTGGAGTTCAGAGACTCAAATAGCTCCAGGAGGCTTACTCACAAAAATAATAGTTCCTCAACCTACCATCATTCCTCTATTTCTTAGTCACTTTGTTTATCCGGAAGCTACATCATGATGTGATTTTGTGATTATAGAAAAAACTACTGAAAACTGCTCAGAAAAATATGAGAGCACTAAAACGATTGAAGATGTGGTTCTCTGGCCACTTCTGTTATCTGTCTGAGGGGTGAAGAGTTACAGGGGAGAAGTGTTACAGAGATTGGATCCCTAGAAAATAGGGATCAGGAGAATGGAATAACAAATAAGAACGGTCTCTTACCTTCAAGGACCTGCAGCCTAGAGGTAGGGAGAGGGCTGTGTAGAGCAGTACTGTGTAGAGCTGCTTTTGAGAATGACAATAAAGCAAAAAGGAAGACAAGGGCCTTGGATGTGAAAGGCGTTGTGGGCCAGGTATGTTCAAGGCCCTGTCTCCTGTCCAATTCTCCCTTCCTACTTCTCTCTCTGCTTCAACATTTCCCCAACTGGACAAGCAACACAAGGGATATCACAGGTCTGGGACTTTCATTATGTGGCCCAAGATAGAGCCAGCAAATATGGAAGGACATATATGTAGCTAGAGACAAAACTATGGCATTTTACAGGCACTACTCCTCCCTCTGGCTTTCAGCTTTAGAATGTGGGCATTCAAAAGTAATGTCCAATACTATTGCTGCTCAGTTTATTTTATTTTATTTTATTTTACTTGTGATGGAGTTTTGCTCTTTTTGCCCAGGCTGGAGTGCAATGGCATGATCTCACCTCACTGCAACCTCTGCCTCCCAGGTTCAAGGGATTCTCCTGCCTCAGCCTCCCGAGTAGCTGGGATTGCAGACACCCACTACCATGCCCAGCTAATTTTGTGTTTTTAGTAGAGACAGGGTTTCTCCGTGTTGCTCAGGCTGGTCTAGAACTCCCTACCTCAGTTGATCCACCCGCCTCGGCCTCCCAAAGTGCTGGAATTACAGGTGTGAGCCACCGTGGCTGCCTGTCACTCAGTTTTCAAAAAAACTTTCATGTCTCTTCACACCCTGTGCCTTGTAATTTGCTTCAACTAATAATAACACCTAAAGAAGATTTTTAGTTGGACATTAGACAAATCTTTAAATTTTAGTACCCTTGAAGGCAATCTCAGTTTGAGATGCATCAGTTGCTTTAAATAATTCGCTTAAATGTGTTACATCTGTGGTCCATTTTTTAAACACTTGGGCAAAGATCTGGTAGCTCTATGCTCCTAGTGCTATCATCTTTCTGTCTGTTATTAAAGTGACATAAGCAGGCATGGTGGCTCATGCCTGTAATCCCAGCACTTTGGGAGGCTGAGGCGGGCGGATCACCTGAGGTCAAGAGTTCAAGATCAGCCTGACCAACATGGTGAAACCCCCATCTCTACTAAAACTACAAACTTAGCCAGGCGTGGTGGCACATGCCCGTAATCTCAGCTACTTCAGAGGCTGAGGCTTGGAAAATCTCTTGAACTCGGGAGGCAGAGGTTGCAGTGAGCCGAGATAGCGCCATTGCACTCCAGCCTGGGTAACAGAGAGAGACTCTGTTTCAAAATTAATTAATTAATTAAAATAAACTGATAGACTCAGCACTCTTGATACATGAGGAAAGGGTGGTAAGTAGTGTTAATCATCATCTTTTTAGCATCTGGAGTCAGAGAACAATTCTTTTTACTCCAGAAAAGTATCTTTATTCATCAAAATGAAGGAGATTTGGGCTCCACTGCAGGTGTTTTAACTACTAATTTATTAGTGGTAGTTTCTCAGCCTGCAAAACGATAGCTCAAAGTCTTAGGCATATGAGCTGTATGAGTTCACAGAATACCAGGGGGAGACAGGCCAAATTAGGCAATATGAAAAGGAGTGAAGGGTAAGTGTGTGTGAGCTGGGAAGTAGTTCCAGGGGCAATTCGGTCATCCCATTTGTACGGATATCAGCATCTGAGAACCTTTCCTTTCTTAGAATTAGTTTATATATTTGATTCATTTCTTTCTAAACACCTTGACCTCGGGAAAATGGGTAGTTTGGAATTGGATTAAATTGCCTCTATTTAGAACAGCAGGGCATCAAAGAATTACAGAGAAATAAAAGTCCTTGATAGAATGCTCCAAATAAGTGTAAGGAAGAAGCAGATACCAATGCGCATTTTGAGTATATGAGAGAGTGTTACCTTCTTGCAAAGTTGGGATATTGGTGATGGGGGCAGCTTCTTTCCATTTTCCCTGTGAATTCTGTAATTCTGAGATGGTATAGGTTTTGCTGCTATAGGCTTTGCTACCCCTGCCTTTTTTGTGAATTTCTCTTGGACCTGTGAAAAATGGCTCTGGGGAGAGGTGGCGTCTCAAACTCTTCACTTGTTTGGGGAATTGTGTTACTTAGAACAGACTTCTGTTTAAGGGTGATATTATTCCAACATAATCCTTGACAATTTGCCTTCAGCTTTTCCCTATTCCATGTCTTTCCGCTGTGCCTTAATCTGCAGTGGTGGTTACTGCCTGTAATACTTCAGTTCCCTTTTGTAATCCCTCACTGATTTTCAGGAGGGCTTAGTTGAATTTAAAATTTTAACTCCTTACATTTGTCAGTGTCTTTTTCTGGTGTTGGGCTAGTTCTGTGTGCCAGGTTTCAGAGCCCTCTTTGCTCTGGTTCTCCTGGTTTTCTGGCCTAGATCTTTATTATTTTTTAATATGATCTTGTTTGTGAGGTCTGAGTATAGTGACACCTCTGAAATGATGTGTTTTGTGTCTGTTAAAAGCATCCATTCTTCAACTAGATCCTGTTTTCTTTTCACCATCATACTATCCACAGCAAACAAAACCAAGCCTCATTTTTGTCTGTATTCGTTCCTTTTGGCTTCTTTATCATGTTTCTTTTTTGATGTGCCTTTCGTCTGGACACTAATTCCATAAATTTCTCTGCCATGTAGCCTTAGGAAACATGTAACTCATATATGTCCACCTACGATAACGTCACTGGAAAATCATCTAGTAAGTCTTGTTAGTATTTTATACTGATATTGTTGGACTTTCCTTCTCATTCATCTATATTTTGTACCTCAGTTTTCAAGAAGTGCTTTCTCAATTGCCAATTTCCCAATTACTGCACAATTTCATCTGCAGCTCTACCATGTGCTTCTTAATAACTTTATCTTTTTTGGCTCCTTCAAGAAATGGGAATTGGAGTCATTCCATTCTGATTTTTAAATTCTTGTCTCATTTCATTTGTTAGGTTCTTGGGTCTTGCTCATCCTTTGTCATCTTTAACAACTTAAACATCCTTCTATATCTATATACACTTGTGAAGAAAATTGAGACATGGGTTTATTTCTTTTCTATTTTTATCTGTCCCTTCTGGTCTTCAAGATCTTTTATTCCCCTGTATATACAGGCTAGCTTCTAAGATCTTATACTTGATATTAAGAACTTTCTTATTCTGTTTTCTTCTATTTAAAAAAATTCTTCCACTGCTCATTATCTTTGATTTGGCAGATTACTTAACTCCTTTGAACTTTCGTTTCCTTAACTGTAAAATGGAGCTAAGATCTGTTTCAGCTTCTTAAAGGAGCTGTTATGAGTGTAGAAGGAGTTAGGAGTGTCATTGAATTCTGGGTCCTCAAAAATGCCACCAGAATAACCTGTTGCTAAGGAAAAATTGAGTTTATCCTGACTGTGGTGAGGAGGAGCACTACCTTGACAGAGTCTCATAGCATGACAGAGGGGCATGTACAGTTTGGATATTTGTGAGGTTTTGGAGTGTGATTTAAGGTAGCTCTTTGTAGAAGCTTGATCAAGATTGGGTAAGGATCATGATAAAATAGTTTAGGATTGGTTGACACAACCAGGGGAAGCTTTTGAGGCAAGAGCTTTGATTTTAATCCTATCTGCTCAATGTCTGTTTGCTGTTCATTTGAATATTTTTTTTTCTGGAAGTTTCTGAAATGAACAGTTATTTTCAGGATTTTTCTTCCTGTTCAAGAGCTACCTGGACTAGTAAAGTTATGTTGATGGGTACAGTAGAAGTTTCTGAAATGAACAGTTATTTGCAGTTTTTCCTTCCTATGCAAGAGTTACCTGGACTAGTAAAGTCATGTTGATGGGTACAGCAGAATAATAGAGTTATATTACTGAAGACAACCAAAGAGTAGAATCATGTGAATGCAGACAGTGAGCTGTAAGGAGGTAGATGCTCTCAATTGTCAGGATACAGAGGTACTTCCTACTTTATGAATGGCCATGGTAGCATTAATAAGGCAAATGTTTTTGCTTGTTATTGATTTTTATGCTTTTCTACCTAAATGCAATTATGTTTTCTGCTTAAACTTTGTTGAAAAGAAAATCTTTGATCAGGATGACTAAGCTTCTGAAATGTCATTTAACTAACTCTCTTCAATACTTGCGCTCGGCCTAGCTTGAAAACATCAAGTGTATATTAATAACAGCTACTGTACATGATTTTCCTCCACTGCTTTAGAAAGTGACTAATCAAGAGAGATAGTGGAGGGCAGGTTCAGAGGGGTTTTCATTAAGGTTAATCCTTAAAAATAAGGCAAAATATTTGGGGGCTGTGTTAGTCTATTTTGAGTTGCTACAAAGGGATACCTGAGACTGGGTATTTCATAAATTAAAGAGACTTATTTGCTCTCAGAGTTCTGCCGGCAAATACAGGCATAGCACTAGTATCTGCTGGGCTTCTGGTGAGGCCTCAGGAAGCTTACAATCATAGTGGAAGGCAAAGTGGAGGAGGTGCCTGGCTTTTTTTTTTTTTCTTTGAGGGAGGCTCTCATTGCCGTTGCCCAAGCTGGAGTGCAGTCGCGTGATCACAACTCACTGCAGCCTCGACTTCCTGGGCTCAGGTGATTCTCCCACCTCAGCCTCCTGAGTTGCTGAGACTACAGGCACGTACCACCATGCTCTGCTAATTTTTTGTATTTTTAGTAGAGACGAGGTTTCATCATGTTTTCCAGGCTGGTCTAGAACTACTACTGGTCTCAAGCGATCTGCTCGCCTTGGTTTCCCAAAGTATTGGGATTACGGGCATAAGCCACCACACCCAGCCAAGGCCCTTTTAAACAACCAGATCTCACATAAACTCAGAGTGAAAACTCATTTATTACTGTGAGGACAGCACCAAGATATTCATTAGGGATCCGCCCCCATAATCCAAACATCTTCCACTAGGCCCACCTCCAACATTATCGGTCATATTTCAAAATGACATTTGGAGGGAGCACAGATCCAAACTATATTGAAGCAGATATACTCTAACATGCTGAGTGTAACACTAAAAGCTAAACTCCTCATCTGACCAACCTGAGGCAGCTTTTTGTCTTCTTTGTAGTATATCTGAAAATGAAATCCTGGTGATTCTTTCCTGTCTAGTTTCCATTCTGGCCCTAATGCTGGCTTCCCTAGTTAGCTCCAGCTTCAAGATATATAGTATAGACTTTTAAAAAATTCATTGTGCCATATACTGGAGAATGGGTTACTCAGCTCACAGATTAGGGTAGGTAAAATATAGGAGGATTATATTTAACATTGGGCCAACAGTTAAAATTTGGTTCTTCTAAGATAAATAGTTACACCAAAGTTCATTATCTCTAGGCTACCACAAACATTAAGTCAATATTATTGATGAGTCCTCTTAATTTAATAGTCAAGTGTGATTTCCTTCTAATGGTTCTGACACTTATAGAAAATAAACGGACACAGGGGAAAGTATATTGTACTTTGGCATATGTTATGGCTTCTTGGTAACCTAGAGCTTGTGTATTCATGTGTTAATTTTGATTTGAGACTTTTTAGAGAAGAAGGAAATGGCTACAGGAGGAGGCTGCTCCCAGTGCTTAGTATTGGTTACTCTTACAAATGGATGCCTGTATTAGCTATGTATTGATTTATAAGAAATTACTTCAAAACTTAGCTTAAAACAATAAACATTTGTTATTTCCAAGTTTCTGTGGATGTAGAATGTATGAGTGTGGCTTATCTGAATGGCTTGTAGCACAGGGTGTCCTAGGAAGCTGTGATCAAGTTGTTTGCCAGAGCTGTACCATCTCCAGGGCACACCTAGAGGAAGATCTGCTTCCAAGATCACTCATGTGGCTATCGGCAGGCCTCAGATCCTTACTGGCTGTTGGCTGGAGACATCAGTTTCTTACCACCTGGGCTTCTCCACTGGGCAGCTCACAACATGCCAGCTAGTTTTTCTCAGAGTGAGGAAGAGAAAGAGAAGTCTCTCAGAATGGAAGCCAGTCTTTTTGTAACTCAATCTTGGAAGCAACAGTCTGTCCTTTCTACTGTGTTCCCTTTGTTAGAAGCTAGTCAGTAAGACCAGTCCACCTTCAAGGGGAGAAGATTATACAAGGGTGTGAATACCAGAACATAAGGATTGTTGGTGGATATCTTAAAGGCTGCCTACCATAATTCTTGACGCGGTCCTGTAGTTACTTCAAAGGCCCAGCAATCAGCAGTACTCTCTTTATTACACAATCTTGTGAACTCGAGGAATTAGCCTTTATATGAATCTGTCACCATTGTGGAAGAGGAAATTTCATTATATCATAAATTCATTCTATTTCTTGCTAGATGAAACGTATCACGTAGTTTAATGCTTCCTAGCATCTAGAGCACCAAGAAACCTTTTGATGGTTTTCCCCAGAGACTGCATGTTTGAAAATTTTGTATGAACCAAATAAACTATATTATCGTTAATTGGTTCTTCATCATATGGAAATTTTTGGCATTGGAAACTGTCAGTTTGGGCTTCTGATGACCTATTAATCCATCAAGTTGATAAATTCCTACCTTTCTACCTATTTGTACATATTTATCTTAAACTCTCGGACTTTGATAATTTAAATAATACTGTAACCCAGTTTGCATTGCCTATGATTTCACAGAGGATTGAATAGATGAATGCAACTTACAAAAGATGGGATAACGTGTGCAAAGTATTCAGATAGTCTGGATTGCCTATTAAGATAGAATAGGATTTTCTCCTTTTCTTCTAATTTCCTTTCACCCGTAGCTATAGGGCTGTGGATAAAATAGCTGTATTTAAAACGCAACAGCTCTGCATCTCAATTCTGTTTAGTGTTGGTGAACCATCTGACAACCTGTCTGACATATTTTTTTTCTGATTTTTTACCTCCTCCTATTACTCTCAGCCTTCTTTTCCATTTGCCTGCCAAATACTTTCCATCTAAGGGCTTTTACTTATGCTATTTGCTTATTTCCTTATGCTGCTCTTAGCGATTCCTGCTCTTACCATCTCCCATTGCAGTGTGGTACTTGACGATCAGAGTACAAATCTGTACCATCATGAAATAGGATAACCGAAGAGAACCTCAGAGTAATTTTCCTATCTCATTTGGTAGATACAAACACTGAAGAAAATAGATTTGCTCAGGAAATAATGCATCACATACTTGAAATAACTCAGGACAAGATCAGACATTGCAGAAAATTGGAAAACACATGGCAAAGAAAAAAATTTCCCCTCAGAACCTCACAGTCTAGTTAGAGAGGCAAAAGTAACTTAAATTCACTTTATCTGTATGACTTGAAGGAAAGGAAGCATTGCAGTTTAGGTAGAGAAATCTTAGAAAATCTTAATGGTGGGGTACAACTTGTTCTAGCTTTTCAAGGATAGAGCAAGAATAAGAACCAACAGAAGGGAGGGAGAGAGTACTGGAGAAGAAAAAGGTATGTGGTAAGGGTATGTGGTAAGGCTTTGCAATCCTAGAATTCAAAGTTGTTTGGGGTTTTGGAGATGACACAATAGGAACTGCCATCTTTAGTGCTGAGTTGCTGATTTCAGTTGGCTGCTGCAACCAGATTTACATCTTTCCTAAGCACTAGTGTCATTTGACCCTGAGTGCAGAGGCATTATTGGATTATTACATCTGTGACACTATAGCTATTAGTCACACTCAGCCATAGGACTTGACAATATATTGGTGTTCTATTTTTACTTCTGTCCTGGTAATATCCCTGAAGTACTGAAATTATGACCAGAAAATTAATTTCTTTGCATTTGAATGAGAAATAAAAGAACAGGGAATAATTCTACATTCAGGCTATAAATCTCTAGAGTTGTCAGAAACACTATGTTAAAAGTTTAGACTGATTTTTGCATTAAGCTTTGCCACTCCTCTCCAGAGGAACTGATGAGAGAAATACCAGATAATAGCATGTTAATATAGTTCAAGGCTACTACACAGATGCATGCACATACATGCACACACGGTTGTAATATTGATTATTTTGCAAGATCAGAAAAGGAGTGACTGTTTATTGTGCCACATACAATTTTCTTTCCTGAGTATGCAAATGAGACTAGCTACTTTTTAATCTAAGCTTCTTAGAGTTGTTTTTCTGAGGGATATGTTTATGTGTGTGGTGTGTTTCTGTATGTTTGACTCCTCAACAGAGTATTCAATGAACTATTCCATTGCACCCTGGAAGTGAAAAGAGCACAGGGTACGTAGAGGTTAAGGGGTTATATGCATGTAAAGAAAAAGCATCACATCTAATACTGGGAAAGGAACACACGGGACCATATACGTTCTCTATTATATTAAATTCCTGATAAGATGAGCTAGTCTACGTTCAAGGGCTTCCCAGAAGTCTTCCCTAACACGTAGTCCACAGTCTGATACTGGCAAAGCCAGAAGGGCCCTTGGAGATCACTTCCCAATGTTTCAGTAAAGAAGTGGCTTTAGTGAGGTAAGGGCCACTCAAATTGTGATTAAGCTGAGACCAAAGTCTTGCCTCCTGCTATTTGTTGTTGGTTCCATTCCACTTTCCACCTTCCCCCTCTGGAGAACTCAGAACTCAAATTTCCAGGAAGTTGATAGCTTTAAAGGCAGTACATTATCCCTTTTTTCAGATGGAGGAACAGAACTATAGTGAAATGATTTATCTACAATCACAAGGCCAGATATGGGACTAGGTCAGGAATCTAGGTGACCATGCTCCAGCCACACCTCTGTTTAATAACTATATCAATATTTAGGAAGAAATGTCATGCAGTTAAGTGGTGAATGTTATTACTTAGACTAGGAGGTACCGTATGTGACATTCAGTCATTAGAAAGGCTTTGCCATCCTCCTAGAATTGAAAGTTGTTTGGGGTTTCTTCAATGCTTATTTCCAGAGCTAGATTAAGGGGTAGAAGGGGAGAGTGGTGTGAACATGCATAGTTGAATTTAATAGGGGTTTAGACTTCCAGCAGCTTCTGAGCATATTATAAGCAGGCTTTATAAACATGAAACTCATAGGTAGGAAAGTAGTAAGCGCTACCTTTGAGCTCTGGACCTGGATCTAAGGCTTTATATCAGCATTTAAGTGTTTCTATAAGGTATAGACAGAAGGGAGTTACTTAGGCACTTATTTTCTGTGAAGTTTGGGAACTCATTGGGCAAAATAGGAAATAAATAGAACCATTAGATGTCCTTGGAGAAAAGCGTATTGTTTTTATAGTCCCATGAAACAGCTTTGGACAGCCATCATCTCCATCTCCATGAACTCAGCAATAAGTATGAAGTCCTATTATATTAATAGATCAATGACATTTAATAACTCATTATTTCACTTACATATTGAAATGAGTAATGAGAGTGAAGTACAAAGCCAGTGTTAACTCTGTGAATGGAGTACTGGTTTTCTATATAATAAAAGCTACAATTAGCATGAATGTTGTTGTACACTGATTGCCAACTGCCTTGGAGTAAATATCACCCTTGTTAATTGTAATTTCTTTGACAGTCTTTCCACCTAAATTATTCATCCTAGTTTTAAAGGGATTCTATGAAAAAAATGCAATAAATACTTGTAATACTTTTTCAGAAAACTGTATTCCAAATCATTTTATAAAGCAGTGCGAAAACAGTAAAACAGTTATGAACCAAGTTGGCTGTCTGTTGTTCTGGCTGGTTGTCCAGTTCAGGCCAGTCTGCGTTCACAGGCTGTCAAGTGCTATGAAAGGGTCTCCTCAAGAAGGTGGGAGGTCAGCCCATGTGACCTATAAGGTTTCTTCCAGCTCTTGAGTGTACAATTTGGTGAAAAGCTAAACTGGTGGTAGACAGGATGGAAACCATCTGCAAATGTCATTTAAAAGGTTTTGGATTTTTTTGTCTTAGAGCTGATAAAGACCAAAAATTCTTTTTGCCGAAGGGCACAGCTTATACCTTCCTGTTTATGGCAGCCATGACTCATTTGTCACATGATTTGAAACAATAGTGTTATGTTCAAATCCAAAATGCTATCGCTTTAAAATGTAATAAATTTTTCTTTACATGCCATTTATAGAATGCTCTGTCATACTTACCCATTATGTTATTCTGAAGGGTGAAGGTAGACAAGCACTTTACAGAGGTTCTATATATGTGAATGTATATATTTGAAATGGCTGAGTGGAGAGTTGAAGGATATGCTTATTTGTGGGTAATGCTTTTCCTCATCTGGTGCATGTTCGTGTGCCATGCGTGCACATGCGTACACACATGCACACAGAACAGGGTTCTCATGGCAAATTATACCATCTGTAAGGCCAAGAGTTCTGTTTGTAGGGCTACATTTTTATTTGTTCTTGAGTAGTGATTCTTAACATTTTCTTTGATCACAGGTCAATTTGATATTCTGTTGACATTGTATACTATCTACTTGGAAAAATAGGCCTTTGCACATAGCCATACACTTTTGTAGTTTTCTAGAGATTCAAGGATTACATTGGGTGCCTGATGTATTACCCAGGCTAGGAATTCCTGTTAATCTGACCTAAGCAGTTATTTCTTTATTGGGCAATAAGATATATAACTGCCTACCATGCACTGTGAGCCCTATGCTGGATGTAGGACACATATCTAGTGCCGGATCTTTACTAAGCAGCCAGGTGATCTTGGGGGCAACCCTTTACCTTCCCAGATCTAACTTTTCTATGATATAATAGAGCATTCTAATGGATGATCACTAAAGTTCCTTATAGTGTTTTATTTATTCAGTCTTATTCTAGGCAAGGAAGGGAATGCACAGTCTAAACATCCAATAAGGTAGGATGGCGCCCAGAACCAGGCAAAATAAATAAACAAAGAAAAAAATGCCCTTACTAGGTAATTTGAAGACCAGACACTTAGGGAAAAAACAATGTCACATTGGTACAAGTATACTACAGCACCAATCCTGCTTCTATATATGGCATTTGATATTAGAATCATAATTAATTATGTTGTTAATCTTTTTGGGCTATTGCATGATTGTTTTACTTGATTGTTGGGTAGCTTTTAAAGTTTTTTTTTAATTGAATCTTTTTCAACCTTATATTTAATGAGTTGAGTTACTGTTTCTGGAGTGCAAGAGGTGGGAGGAGATGTATCCTGTGTGAGAAAGCTATGAGTGGTATTTCACACAAATCCTTTCAAATAAATCAGATTTAAAGTGTTTATAGTATTATAGGCTGTACTGAAAAATTTCAAAGGCTCTTAGTAAACCTGTCCTTAGGCTGCTTATGTCTGTATTTATTCAGCTTTCAGATATTCATTTGCTCATGTTGAGGGTATGTTTGTTTTAGTTTTTATCCAGTACCATTTTATTATTATTATTATTATTATTTTTTGAGATGGAGTTTTACCCTTGTTGTTCAGGCTGGAGTGCAGTGGCGTGATCTCGGCTCACTGCACCCTCTGCCTTTTGGGTTCAAGTGATCCTCCTGCCTCAGCCTCTCCAGTAGCTGGGACCACAGGTACATGCCACCACGCCTGGCCAATTTTTGTATTTTAGTAGAGACGGGGTTTCACCATGTTGGTCAGACTAGTCTTAAACTCCTGATCTCAGGTGATCCTCCTGCCTCAGCCTCCCAAAGTGCTGGGATTATAGGCTTGAGCCACCACACCCGGCCACCATTTAATTTTATAGTCAAAGTTTGTATAACTGAGGCTTCAGGCTATATCAGGATGTCCAAATAAGTTTATTAATTCTAGAAGATTTTCTCCTAACAAGTAGAAAATCATCAGCATGAAATAATGACATCTTAAACCTATTAAATTAAAAATATCTTTATACTCACCCTGGATCTTAAATATGTCAGCCAATAATAATTAAATACCACCCAAACGCTCACAATTTTCTGAGAAGAGAAAATTAGCTGGTTTTAATATGACTTGAAGATAAATCAGACCATCAACATTCTATCATTCATATGAGAAATTTATATAACTCACATTAAACACATCAGATCAACTGGAAAATTAGAGTAATTAAATGTTAGAGGGGAATGAATTTTATTAGAACAGCAACAAAGACTTGACATACTGAGAGTGCTGCAAAGACCATTCTGAAGACTCTTGAGAAAATGCAGACATACAAGACTGGAAGGTGTAATGAGTGAACAGGTTCCCCGGAGTTCTTAGGAGTAAACAGGAGGAGTCCAAGGTATCCAGATTCTTAATAGGTAGATGGTTAGACCTGGAATATGCCAGCACACTGGAGAAGAGAACAGAAATATCATAAATGTTGACTTTACTCCTTTTTGTTAAAATTAAAAACCTTTTGAAGTTAAAAATATATATAAATGTCTTCAAATGTACCGATGGGTTTCTGATAAAGATCAACAGCCTTCTCTCCCATGTATCTCTATCCCCTTCCACCCCCTTCATATTGGTTTTTAATTCTTCTGGCTATTTCTCTATCTCCGTATACTATCTTTTTTTAAAAAAACATTTTTTAAAGTTTTATTTGTAATTAATGTCCAAAAAAAGACAGTATATAGTGTTACGACATACTATACTAAGGAAAAATGGCCTGGTCATGGAGGTTATAGTAGGCTTTTCCAGAAGAAATAATGACTGAACTGAGATTGAGAAAAATAGGAGTCAACACGTGTGTGTGTGTGTGTGTGTGTGTGTGGTGATTAGACATTTCTAGTCGATAAAACAACTTGTTCAAAGCCCTGTAGTTAAAGGATGCACAGTTTTATTGAAGGGAGCACAGCTCAGGGTATGCTTTCTGCTTTCTTTCTCCCTCTTTCCATCCTTCCTTCCTTTATTTCTCCTTTCACCTTGAGTTCAGAGAGTCAACAACTTTCTCAGTTTCTAACACATTATCATCAATGCAAAGACTCTGTTTTGCTTTTTGAAATTTGTCTGCATATTCAGTTTTGTCTCCTTTCATATCTTTTTCTTTCTTTTCTTCTTCCTCTTTTTTTTTTTTTTTTTTGACAGTCTTGCTCTTCTCACCCAGGCTAAAGTGCAATGGCACGATCTTGGTTCACTCCAACATATGCCTCCCGGGTTCAAGTGATTCTCCTGCCTCGGCTTCCTGAGTAGTTGGGATTACAGGTGCCTGCCACCATGCCCAGCTAATTTTTATATTTTTAGTAGAGACAGGGTTTCGACATGTTGGCCAGGCTGGTCTCAAACTCCTGACCTGGCCTCCCAAAGTGCTGGGATTACAGGTGTGAGCCTGGCCTCCATATACTATCTTGACCATTATTTAAATTTTTATCTTAGGAGATCCTCTATCGTCTTTCCTGGAGTAGTTCATGCACCCCAACCTCATCTTTCCTCTCATCTCTTCTGCCAAAACTTATGTCACTACTAAGTTCTCTATTAGTTGCTTCTGCAACTTCAGCCACTGTACTTCAACTTCTGTCTCTTGTTGGGTCAAGACTACATGTTTACAAAGACATTTATTTTGCAATTCTCTCCTTCCCTTCACTTCTACCCCTTTCACATTCTGCCCTCTGCACTTTGCTTTTACATTTCATGGTTGTCAAGAGCATTCTTTCTTTTTTATGATCCTCTTATTTTGTTGGAGTAAATCATTAAGTAAACTCCTATGAAACGTGTGTGTGAGGCAGTTTCTGAATTGTTGACTTTTTGAAAATATATTTGTTTAGACCTCACATTTGATTGATAGAATTCGAAGTTCAAACCCATAGTCCTATGGTTATTTTCTTTCCTCTGTTTTCTTTCTTCTCTTTGTGGATCTTTTCTTACTCAGGTATTGAGTCTACGGGACCAATCCTCTGTGATATTTATATTTCTTACATGTGTCTCTTTGATATTTTTCATTTATTTTCTGGGAATACATTACCAAGATTGTGAGACTCATACTTCACTGGACACCTTTTTTTATGCTGCAGTGGACTCCCCACCACCTCCATTCCCTGGGTCTTTCTAGGTCCCATTTTTCCCTCTTAAGCTTCTCATTCATAACTATGACTCCAACCATGACAATAGTGGACAACGAAGTTTTTGTTTCTAATCCTCATATTTGTTCTCTAACAAATAAAAAATATTCCTTTTCCTTTCCTCTCTGTTGTCCTCCTTAATTTCTCATGAAAATGCACCTTCTCCTTCTCTTGGAATGTCATTATGTAACATAAGGGACAATTAAATTCTTCCTTATAATTGTCAAAATATCATGTAAGTTGCCTTTCACAAACCAGACTTGGGCTTTGAGTAGAATTTACCATGTGAACTGTGCCACAGCTGATTTTTACACCATTTTCTCTGTAATTGGAATAAATAAAAGTAGTAAAAGGCTCACACATTATTAAATGAGTCATTAAAAAACATCTAAAATAACAAATGGAAGAAGGGAACATGTTACTTGTGTAGGAGTCTCCCTATCAGAAAATTATGAATTTTTAAACCTACAGTAAGCACTCTATTCATATGAGTTGCTGATTAGCTCATTCTTAATTAGCAGAATGCCTCCAAAATGATTGCCTTGTAATCCAAATAGTTTCTGCTTATTATATATAAAGAAGCCATTTAATTCATGCTCTGCATCTAACTTTGCACCTTGAAATATATTACATCCCTCTTTTCCCACAAGTTCTTTAGAATTTTCCTGCAATGTTGTGTTTTGTGCTGATTGGAATCTCCAGATAATGGGCCCATCCAGCCTCCTACTTGCTGCAAGATTCCTGACACACTTAGCTCTACCTGTTTGTCCTGCCTGGTAATTGACCAAAGCCTTCTGCCCAAACAGAGTTCTTATTGTCCATGACTACAGGCAATGGGTAAATGAAAAGAATTTCCCACCAGTATTTAAGCTATCTTGGGATGCTGAAAGCAACGTTGAGATAAGGATGAGGCTTCTGATCTTAGAGTTTGATCTTAGAATTTAGCACTAGAAAGCATTGCTTTTGTTTCAGAGTGTAATATTATCTTTATTTATTTATTTATTTATTTATTTATTTATTTATTTAGTGAGACAAAGTTTTGCACTGTCGCCCAGGCTGGAGTGCGGTGGCGTGATGTCGGCTCACTGCAACCTTTGCCTCCCAGGTTCAAGTGATTCTCCTGCCTCAGCCTCCCAACTAGCTGGGATTACAGGTGCCTGCTACCACACCCAGCTAATTTTTTGTATTTTTAGTAGAGACGGGGCTTCACTATGTTGGCCAGGCTGGTCTCAAACTCTTGACCTTGTGATTTGCCAGCCTTGGCCTCCCAAAGTGCCGGAATTACAGGCATGAGTCACCACAACTGGCCTATATTTTATTTTTTAGCTATCTTCTTGATATTTTATTTTATTTTTCTTTCCAACTTTCAGATTCAGGAGGTATGTGTGCAGATTTGTTACATGGGTAAATTGAGTGTTGTGGAGGTTTTGTGTACATATTACTCCATCATCCAGGTAATTAGCATAGTAATCAAGTTTTTTGATCCTCACCCTCCTTCCTCCCTCCACCCTCAAGTAGGCTGTGGTGTCTATTGTTCTCTTTGTCCACTGGTACTAAATGTTTAGCTCCCACTTATAATTGAAAATATGCAGTATTTGTTTTTCTGTTCCTGTGTTAATTTGCTTAGGATAATAGCTTCCAGCTTCATCCATGTCGCTGCAAGGAACATGATTTCATTTGTTTTTATGGTTGCATGGTATTCTGTGGTATATATGTACCACATTTTCTTTATGCAGTTCACCATCGAGATTGATAAGCATTGAGTCTGCTCCCATGTCTTTGCTGTTGAGGTGCTGCTTCTTTAAGGAACTGTTTCCTTTATCGATTTTTAAATTCATTGTTAATATAAACTGCTCTTTTTTAAAAATTTTACCTTTAGATTCTGGGATACATGTGATGAACATACAGGTTTGTCACATAGGTATACATGTGCCATGGTGGTTTCCTGAATCTATCAACCCATCGTCTAGGTTTAAAGCCCCACATGTATTACGCTTTTGTCCTAATGATCTCCTTCCCCTTCCCCTCCTCATCCTGACAGGCTGTGGTGTATGATGTTCCTTTCCCTGGGTCCATGTGTTCTCATTGTTCAGTTCTCACTTATGAACGAGAACATGCAGTGGTTGGTTTTCTGTTCCTCTGTTAGTTTGCTGAGGATGATGGTTTCCAGCTTCATACATGTCCCTGCAAAGGACATGAACTCATTCATTTTTATGTCTCCATAGTATTTCATGGTGTATATGTGCCACATTTCTTTATCTAGTTATCATTGTTGGGCATTTGGGTTGGTTCCAAGCCTTGCTATTGTAAATAGTGCTTCAACAAACATACGTGTGCATATCCTTTGGGTATATGGCTAGTAATTGGATTGCTGGGTCAGATGGTATTTCTGGTTCTAGATCCTTGAGGAATTGCCACACTATCTTCCACAGTGGTTGAACTTATTTATACTCCCCTCTAACAGTGTAAAAAAAGCATTCCTATTTCTTCACATCCTCACCACCATCTGTTGTTTCCCAACTTTTTAATGATCGCCTTCTAACTGGCGTGAGATGGTATCTCATTGTAGTTTTGATTTGCATTTCTCTAATGACCAGTGATGATGAGCTTTCGTTCATATTTGTTGACCATATAAATATCTTCTTTTGAGAAGTGTCTGTTCATATCCTCTGTCCACTTTTTGATGGGGTTGTTTGCTCTTTTCTTGTAAATTTGTTTAAGTTAGTTGTAGATTCTGGATATGAGACCTTTGTCAGATGAATAGATTGCAAAATTTTTCTCCCATTCTGTAGGTTGCCTCTGTTCACTCTGATAGTTTCTTTTGCTTGCAGAAGCTCTTTAGTTTAATTAGATCCCATTTGTTCATTTTGGCTTTTGTTGCAATTGCGTTTGGTGTTTTATACATGAAGTCTTTGCCCATGCCTATGTCCTGAATGGTATTGCCTAGGTTTTCTTCTAGGATTTTTATGGTTTTGGGTTTTACATTTAAGTATTTAATCCATCTTGAGTTAATTTTTGTGTAAGGTGTAAGGAAGGGATCCAGTTTTTGTTTTCTGCATATGGCTAGCCAGTTTTCCCAGCACCATTTATTAAATAGGGAATCCTTTCCCCATTGCTTGTTTTTGTCAGTTTTCTCAAGATCAGTTGATTGTAGATGTGTGGTGTTATTTCTGAGGTCTGTGTTCTTTTCCATTGGTCAATATATCTGTTCTGGTACTGGTACCATTGCTGTTTTGGTTACTCTAGCCTTGTAGTACAGTTTGAAGTCAGGTAGTGTGCTAACTCCAGTTTTGTTCTTTTTCCTAAGATTGTCTTTGCTGTATGGGCTCTTTTTTGGTTCCATATGAAATTTAAAGTGGGTTTTTTTCTAATTCTGTAAATAAAGTCACTAGTAGCTTGATGGGAATAGCATTGAATCTGTAAATTACTTTGGACAGTATGGCCATTTCTACAATATTCTTCCTATCCATCAACATGGAATTTTTTTCTATTTGTCTGTGTCCTCTCTTACTTCCTTGAGCAGTGGTTTGTAGTTCTCCTTGAAGATGTCCTTCAAGCCCCTTGTAAGTTGTATTCCTAGGTATTTTATTTTCTTTGTAGCAGTTATGAATGGGAGTTCATTCATATTTGGCTCTCTGTTTGTTATTGGTGTATAGGAATGCCTGTGATTTTTGCACATTCATTTTTTATTGTTGGTGTATAGGAACGCTTGTGATTTTTGCACATTCATTTTGTATCCTGAGACTTTGCTGAAGTTGTTTAATCAGCTTAAGGAGTGTTTGGACTGAGACAATGAGGTTTTCTAAATAAACAATCATGTCTTCTGCAAACAGAGACCATTTGACTTCCTCTCTTCCTATTTGAATACCCTTTATTTCTTTCTCTTGCCTGATTGTCCCAGCCAGAACTTCCAATACTATGTTGAACGGGAGTGATGAAAGAGGACATCCTTGTCTTGTGCCAGTTTTCAAAGGGAATGCTTCGAGCTTTTGCTCATTCAGTATAATATTGGCTATTGGTTTTGTCATAAATAGCTCTTATTATTTTGAGATCTGTTCCATCAGTACCTAGTTTATTGAGAGTTTTTAGCCTGAAGACGTGTTGAATTTCGTCAAAGGCCTTTTCTGCATCCATTGAGATATTCATGTGGTTTTTGTCATTGGTTCTGTTTATGTGATAGATTGCATTTATTGATTTGCATGGATGAAGCCGATTTGATCATGGTGGATAAGCTTTTTGATGTGCTGCTGGATTTGGTTTGCCAGTAATTTGTGGGAATTTTTGCATTGATGTTCATCAGGGATACTAGCCTGTTATTTTCTTTTTTATTTTGTCTTTGCCAGGTTTTCGAATCAGGATGATGCTGGCCTCATAAAATGAGTTAGGGAGGATCCCCTCTTTTTCTATTGTTTGGAATAGTTTCAGAAGGAATGGTACCAGCTCCTCTTTGTAACTCTGGTAGAATTTGGCTGTTAATCTGTCTGGTCCTGGGCTGATTTTTGGTTGGTAGGCTATTAACTACTGCCTCAATTTCAGAACTTGTTAGTGGTCCATTCAGGAATACGACTTCTTCCTGTTTTAGTATTGGGAGGATGTATGTGTCCAGGAATTTATCCATTTCTTCTAGCTTTTCTAGTTTATTGGTGTAGATATGTTTATAGTATTCTCTGATGGTAGTTTGTATTTCTGTGGGATCAGTGATAATATCCCCTTTATTATTTCTTATTGTGTCTATTTGATTCTTCTCTCTCTTCTTCTTTATTAGTCTGGCTAGCAGTCTATCTATTTTGTTAATATTTTCTTTTCTTTTTTTTTAATATATATACTTTTTATTGCATTTTAGGTTTGGGGGTACATGTGAAGAACATGCAAGATTGTTACATAGGTACACACATGGCAGTGTGATTTGCTGCCTTCCTCCCCATCACCTATATCTGGTATTTCTCCCCATGCTATCCCTCCCCAACTCCCCACCCCCCGCTGTCCCTCCCTTTTTTCCCCC
>PVKV010026116.1:0-28557 GCA_004027835.1 Alouatta palliata | reverse complement strand
CCTGGTCAACATGGTGAAACCCCGTCTCTACTAAAAATACAAAAATTAGCTGGGCATGGTGGCACGTGCCTGTAGTCCCAGCTACTCGGGAGGTTGAGGCAGGAGAATTGCTTGAACCCAGGAGGCGGAGGTTGCGGTGAGCCGAGATCGCGCCATTGCACTCCAGCCTGGGTAACAAGAGCGAAACTCCGTCTCAAAATAAATAAATAAATAAATAAAATAAAATTACATGGCAAGCATCATAACATTTCCCTTTTTTTAGGGCCTAAATGATCTTAATAATGCTCTGCTGACTACATTCCACCTCCCACCTTTACTGCTACTTCTTTCTTTTAAATCTACTTCTCCCTTTCTGGACTAATAGGCTCTTATTCTGTGTCTTACCTATTGTCATCCAGGTAAGACACAGAAGAAGGACATCCTTCCTTCTCTTGTCTTTTTCCATTCAATGAGTTCAAGCAGTCTTGTCTTTTCCTGTGGCTTCCAATTTTCCATCAATCTCTTGCTCACTCCCTCATATAACTGACCAGAATGTCTCCCTTGGCTTTTTTTTCCTTTTTTCAGATGGAGTCTCACTCTGTCACCCTTGCTGGAGTGCAATGTGCCATCTCAGGTCACTGCAACCTCCACTTCCCGAGTTCAAATGATTCTCCTGCCTCAGCCTCCCGAGTAGCTGGGATTACAGGTGCTCTCCACAATACCTGGCTAATTTTGGTGTTTTTAGTAGAAACGGGGTTTCACCATGTTGGCAAGTCTGGTCTCAAACTTCTGACCTCAAGTCGTCCACCTGCCTCAGCCTCCCAAAGTACTGGGATTACAGGCATGAGCCACAGTGCCCAGCTTCCCTTGGCTTTTGAATCTACCCAGTTGAACAGTGCGTGTGTATCCTATAGGTACCTCAAACTCATCCTATCTAGAACAAAATCTGCCCTTTTCCCTTCATGTCTGTGCTTTGCCTTCTGCTTTCTCTCTGGGTGACTAGCATCAGTATCCACCTAGTCAACCAAGCTGGACATCTGAGGATCATCTCTAATCCTATCACCTTCCTCTCTTTTCTCCCCCAATTAATTACTTCTTAAATAACTTAAATCCGTTTCTTCTTCCTCCTTCCCATTCCAGTTATTTTCAGGCCCTCATCATCTCTTACTTGGATTGCTATAACTCTAGGCTTTTTATCTTGCCACTTGTCAATCTACACCACTGGTTGGAAAGATAAAGCCCAGATTAGTGGTAGCACTACTCCACAATTCAAAATTGCTTCACTGGTTCCCCATAGCCTTATAAATAAAGTACAAAGCCCTCTATAGTCCGATCTCTACCTGTGCAAGTTCCTCTACCTTAGGAGGGGCCTTCCTCTTTCTTGCTTCCTGCACTCCAGTCACAAAGAACAACTCAGCCATGCTATTTCATACTTCTGGGCTTTATATAATTTGTTCTTTCTGCTTGGAATTTCCTCATTCTTCTTCTCCAGGATTTAACTGATCACGTTACAGAGTTCCACCACTTAATTCTCCCTAAAATAAACTAATCTCTTCTTGGAGCCCTTAGTATCTCTAGCACATCTCTGTTACAGCATATACTACCTTGTATTGCAAAGATTTGTGTGCATGTCTTTCTCCCCAACTGGACAATGAGTTGCCTCTTGAGGGCACACTATTAGTGTTGGAATCCCTAGTACCTGGCATAATCCTTGGCCTATAGTAGGACTCAATACTTACTGAATGAAGGAATGAACAACTAAGAGTCCTCTAGAAGTTTCAAGCAAAAAGCCTTGGTGAAAGCCTGCAGGCTATCGAAAGGCCTCTCATGCTATTTTACAGGCTTAGAAACCCAAATTTTGCACACAGAGAATACCTCCTTATTTAGGAGCAGTATCACTCTAAGCAAGCTCAAAAATAAAATTGTCAATTAGTTTATTAGTTTATTTTAATTAAAAATGTCATATGTACAGAAATTATTAACTTACAATGAGAAATATAATTGTTGTATGTACAGAAATACTATCCTTTGCTCCCATGCCAGGCTAAAACACATGTTCTGAATCTGAAGGTAGTTCTATAGGGGAAGCTGATTCATTCAAGCATCATTGTGTAACTCATGCACTCATAAAGGGGGAGAAAAAAGTCTTCTTCTAAGGGGCAAAAAAACTTAGTCTTTTTATGTACAAACTACATATATATAGTACATAAACATATATATAGTTTACCTGTGATATTAAAACTTTGTGGGGGGAGGTAAATGTCTCAAAAGGCTCCTTAGGGCAGGTAATAATGTTGTTGTTTTTTTTTTGTTTGTTTTTTTGAGACAGTCTTGCTCTGTTGCCAGCCGCCAGGCTGGAGTACAGCGTCGCGATCTCAGCTCACTGCAACCTCCGCCTGCCGGGTTCAAGCAATTCTCCTGCCTCAGCCTCCTGAGTAGCTGGGACTACAGGTGCACGCCACCATGCCCAGCTAATTGTTTTTTGTATTTTTTAGTAGAGACGAGGTTTCACCATGTTGGCCAGGATGGTCTCTATCTTGTGACCTCGTGATCCACCTGCCTCAGTCTCCCAAAGTGCTGGGATTACAGGCTTGAGCCACCGTGCCCAGCCCAGTAATGATTTTAAAAAGTTGAAAAACAGTTTAATTCCTACAATTTTTATTTTTTAGTTTTTTTGGTGAGATGGAGTTTTGCTGTGTCATGCAGGTAGGAGTGCAATGTCGTGATCTTGGTTCACGGCAACCTTCACCTCCGGTTCAAGCCCTTTTCCTGCCTCAGCCTCTGGAGCAGCTGGGATTACAGGTGGGCACTACCACACCCGGCTATTTTTTTTTATTTTAGTAGAGATGGGGTTTTACCATGTTGGTCAGGTTGGTCCCAAACTCCTGACACCAGGTGATCCATCCACCCCAGACTCCCAAAAGTGCTGGGATTACAGGCATGAGCCACCGTGCCCAGCCTACAATAATTATTTTTTAAGAAATTAGAATGATGGAGTTAGTTCTAAAATTTAAATATTAGATGGCATTAGTCTGGTAAGTATCTCTACAATATAGTGGGCTATAATGGGGCAATGATGCTTGAAATGTACTGGCCAAGGCTGTCTTCCTTGAATGGGCACTAAGCTCCAACTCTTCCACTACTGACTAACCTTTCCCTTTCTCAGGTTGATTCATTCTCCCTTTGGATATGCTATATATATTCTGTATTTCTCAGAGCCACTCTATCATCTAAAGTAACATTACACATCTCTGCTGTGACCCATTACCTTCTGAGATCGGATAAAGCAGTGGTGAGGGATTGTGGTAAAAGTCTGAATCTCTGCCATGCTGTCTACTTACATTTCTCTGAGTATCAGTTTCTGCATCAGTAAAATGGGAGTACTAACACCTCCCTTAAAGGGTTTCTTAGGGGTTAAATGATAGAATATATACAGAAAGCCTTGAATAGTAGCTATTTTTAGTAACAAGGGAAACCCTGGTGTGTCATTTTGAACAGTGTGTTTGTAAATGCATGACTAAGTAGTAAAGGATTTCAGATAAACTGTTGTCTTTGGCATGATTACAGATTCTAGAAAATTAATAAAATGAGCAGGCAAACACTTTATGTGTTTGGCTGTGTAAAAATAACCAATTACAGTCATTTATGTACCAATTTAACATGTCAGACCTAATTATCATGCAATACCATAACAATTACATATATTATTAAATATGCATCAGATTAACCTTCTTTTAAGTTTGATTACAATAAAAGTACTCACTCTGTACTCTAAGGAACAGAGTTATAGTTAATTGCTAATAATGAATAAGTTTGCTCACTGTTTATATTAATTAAATGAGACATAGCTCCTGAGTTTGTTCTACATTTGAGGTAAGCCTGGATCCTCCACCCTACATTGCAACTACACACTTGTCCTGTGACCTGTGAGATAACATACATTTTCCTTAGTTTTCTATAGTGAGGAAAACGCTGAAGAAATTGCCAGCAAAAAAAAGTTCTGTTTAATTGCCTATTGTTCTTGAAATCTACAGGTTTCCAGCAGATAGGAATTTCTGATTTCAACAATAAAACATTCTAACACTGAGCACTAACCTAGCCTAAAACAACTTGTAAATAAGCCCCAGGATCATCCTGTGGAGCACTTCTAGAATTAAAATTATAATTCTATTTATTTGACTCCTACCATGAACAAGGTATATACATACATATACACTCACACTCTTTTCTTTCTTCTTGTTTTTAGACAGAGCAATCATGCCTGTTCAAGTCATTCTCATGCCTCAGCCTCCTGGGTAGCTGGGATTACAGGCGTGCACTAGCACACCCAGCTAATTTTTGCATTTTTAGTAGAGATGGGTTTTCACCATGTTGGTCAGGCTAGTCTTGAACTCCTGACCTCACGTGACCCATCCTCCTTAGCTTCTCAAAGTGCTGGGATTACAGGCATGAGCTACTACACCCAGCCTTCATCACATCCTTGTGAAACTCTTATGAATTAGACATTATTATTTTCATTTTACATAGGAGGAGAAAACAGATGCAGGAAGATAATAACTTGCCTAAATTCTTTTTTTTTTTTAGACGGAGTTTCACTCTTGTTGCCCAGGCTGGAGTGCAACGGTGTGACCTGGGGTTACAGCAACCTCTGCCTCCTGGGTTCAAGCGATTCTCCTGCCTTAGCCTCTCAAATAGTTGAGATTACAAGCATGCACCACCATGCCCAGCTAATTTTTTGTATTTTTAGTAGAGATGGGGTTTCAGCATGTTGGCCAGGCTGGTCTCGAACTCCTGATCTCAAGTGATCTGCCCGCCTCGGCCTCCCAAAGTGCTGGGATTACAGGCGTGAACCATTGTGCCAGGCCCTAAATTCTTTTTTTTTTTCTTTTTCATTTTTTTTGCAGGATGTTGAAAAAATAGGCCCTAAATTCTTAAAGGTGATAAGGAGTGGAGACAGAATTCGAATTTGGGAAAGTTTCACAGTCCATGCTTGCTTTTTCAATTATATTAAACTATGGCAAGTTCCTTACATATTCCAAACATTTATCGAGTACTTGTTGGTTGCAAAAGAATATAGACTGCCTGTCACCAAATGATGCAAAATACTTTAGGAGCCTGTTTTGACAGTCAGAAGGTGGCGGCCCTGTACATTAGGCTGAAAAATATGCAGCTAGGCTGCTTAGCAGGCATTTTAGGATTTTCTGATAAACAGTGTCACTTAGCAACAATATATTTCTAGTTCACTTAATTTTTTTGGTTCTGTCCAAAGCCTGGTGACTCATGAGACAGATATTCTGTACTCTGTGTAGATGAGAAAGAAGTCAGTAAGAAGGCTGGGTGTGGTGGCTCTCGCCTATAATACCAGCACTTTGGGAGGCCAAGGCAGTTGGATCACAAGGTCAGGAGTTTGAGACCCACCTGGCCAATGTGGTGAAACCCTGTCTCTACTAAAAATACAAAAAATAGCTGGACATGGTGGTGGGTACCTGTAATCCCAGCTACTCGGGAGGTTGAGGCAGGAGAATCATTTGAACCTGGGAGGCAGAGGTTTTGGTAAGCCAAGATGGCACCACTGCACTCTAGCACAGGGCAAGACTCCATCTCAAAAAATAAAGCAACAACAGAAAAAGACAGTAAGGTGAAGAAGCAGCAGAAGAGATGGGTAACAAAGGCCTGGATGCATGAAAACTCTGTTTAATGTCCATGGCATTATGAAAATCCTGATAACCAGCCAATTCTTGAGTTTTAAATAATGAGAGCCAGTTTATTAGTTATGTTTAGACATATCTAGTTTTTTGCTTTATTTTTACAAGTAATGTTCTAATAAATATATTTTATTTAATTTACTTATGGCATATTGACACATTTTTTGACAAATAAAAATTGTGTACATTCATGACGTACAAAATGTGTTGACAGATGTACACACTGTGGAATGGCTAAATCAAGCTAATTAACATATCCATTACCTCAGCATATACCCTCAAATACTTACTTTTTTATGTGGTCAGAACAAGTAAAATCTACTCTCTTAGCAATTTTCAAGTGTATATATATTATACATATATTTTATTTGTTTGTTTGTTTGTTTTGCGACAGAGTCTCACTCTGTTACTCAGGCTGGAGTGCAGTGGCACAATCTTGGCTCACTGCAACCTCTGCCTCCCAGTTTCAAGTGAGTCTCGTGCCTCATCCTCCAGAGTAGTTGGGATTACAGGCATGTGCCACACACCCAGCTAATTTTTGTATTTTTAGTAGAGATGGGGTTTCACTATGTGGGCTAGGCTGGTCTCAAACTCCTGACCTCAGATAATCCACTCACTTTGGCCTCCCAAAGTGCTGGGATTACAGGTGTGAGCCATGGCGCCTGGTCTCAAGTATGTATACACACACACACACACACAAACACACTTTTTTTTTTTGAGATTGGAGTCTTACTCTGTCACCAGGCTGGAGTGCAATGGTGTGATCTCATCTCACTGCAAACTTTGCTTCCCAGGTTCAAGCGATTCTCCTGCTTCAACCTCCTGAGTAGCTTGGGACTACAGACACACACCACCATACCCAGCTAATTTTTGTATTTTTAGTAGAGACGGGGTTTCACCATGTTGGTCAGGTTGGTCTCAATCTCTTGACCTTGTGATCTGCCCACCTCGGCCTCCCAAAGTGCTAGGATTATAGGCATGAGCCATCATGCCCAGCCCTATTATTATTATTATTATTTTTTTTTGAGACAGAGTCTCACTCCGTCACCAGGCGCCAGGCTGGAGTGCAGTGGCGCGACCTCGGCTCACTGCAACCTCCGCCGCCCGGGTTCAAGCAATTCTCCTGCCTCAGCTTCCCAAGTAGCTGGGACTACAGGCATGCGCCACCATGCCCAGCTAATTTTTTTGTATTTTTGGTAGAGACGGGGTTTCACACCATGTTGGCCGGGATGGTCCCGATCTCTTGACCTCGTGATCCGCCCGCCTCGGCCTCCCAAAGTGCTGGGATTACAGGTCTGAGTCACCAAGTCTGGCCTTTTTTTTTTGGAGACGGAGTTTCACTCTTGTTGCCCAGGGTGGAGTTCAATGGCATGATCTCGAGGCTCACTGCAATCTCCACCTCCTGGGTTCAAGCCTTTCTCCTGCCTCAGCCAACCGAGTAGCTGAGATTACAGGCATGTGTCACCACGCCCAGCTAATTATGTATTTTTAGTAGAGATGGGGTTTCTCCATGTTGGTCAGGCTGGTCTCAAACTTCCGACTTCAGGTGATCTGCCTGCCTCAGCCTCCTAAAGTGCTAGGATTAAAGGCATAAGCCACTGTGCCCGGCCTCAAGTACATATTTTTAACTATAGTCACCATATAGTATAATAGATCTCCTGAATTTATTCCTCCTGTCTAACTGAAATTTTGTATCCTTTGGCCAACATCTTCCAATTCCTTCTCTCTCAACTCCTGGTAACCACCATTCTGCTACTTCTACAAATCTGACTTTTTTAGATGCCACATATAAGTGAGATTAAGCAGTATTTGTCTTTCCGTGCCTGGCTTATTTTACTTAGCATAATGTCCTCCAGGTTCACCTATGTTGTTACAAATGACAGGATTTCCTTATTTTTTAAGGCTGAACAGTATTCTATTATGTGTACATATATATCACATTTTCTTTACTCATTCATCCATTGGTGGACGTGTAGGTTGTTTCCATGTCTTGGTTATCATGAATAATGCTGCAATGGATATGGGAGCAGATACTGTGACATGCAGATTTCATTTCCTTTGGATATACACCCAGAAGTGGATTACTGGATCATATGGTAGTTCTAGTTGAAAACACTTTTTATTTATTTTTTAAAAAAATTCTTCTACGTCTTTTTTTTAATTTTTAAATTTTTAAAAACTATAAATCAACAAAAATTTCTTACCAGGTTATATATAACTATTAAAAAATTTTTAAGGAGGCCGGGTGTAGTGGCTCACACCTGTAATCCCAGCACTTTGGGAGGCTGAGGTGGGTGGATCACCTGAGGTCGGGAGTTTAAGACCAGCCTGACCAACATGGAGAAACCCCACCTCTACTAAAAATACAAAATTAGCCAGACATGGTGGTGGGTGCCTGTAATCCCAGCTCCTTGGGAGGCTGAGGCAGGACAATCGCTTGAACCCAGGAGGCGGAGCTTGTGGTGAGCCGAGATATCGCAGCACTGCCCTCCAGCCTGGGCAACAAGAGTGAAACTCTGTCTCAAAAAAAAAAAAAAAAATTTTTAAGGAACCTCCATACTGTTTTCCAAAATGGCTGTACTAATTTATATTCCCACTGAGTGTACAAGGTTTTTCTCCACATCCTTGCCAACGCTTTTCTTGCTTCTTGGTAACAATCATTCTGACAGGTATGAGGTGATATCTCATGGTAGTTTTAATTTAAATTTCCCTGATGATTAGTGATGTTGAACATTTTTTTCACATACTAATTAGATATTTGCATGTCTTTTTTTTTTTTTTTTTTTGAGGCAGAGTCTTGCTCTGTCACCCAGGCTGGAGAGCAATGGCACAATCTCAGCTCACTGCGACCTCCACCTCCTGGGTTCAAGTGAATCTTCTGTCTCAGCCTCCTGAGTAGCTATGATCATAGGCACCTGCCATCATGCCCAGCTAATTTTTGTATTTTTAGTAGAGATGGGGTTTCACCAGGTTGGCCTGGCTGGTCTCGAACTCCTGACCTCAGGTGATCCACCTGCCTCAGCCTCCCATGCTATTTGCATCTCTTCTTTTGAGAAATGTCTTTTCAGGCCCTTGCACACTTATCTGATGTAGGGGTCTGAATATTTTCTCCCATTCCGTAGGTTGTCTCCTCACCTTTTTTTTTTTTTTTTCAGACAACGTCTTACTCTGTTGCCTAGGCTGGAATGCAGTGGCACAATCACGTCTCACCACAACCTCAACTGTCTGAGCTCAAGTGATTCTACTACCTCAGCCTCCCCAGTAGCTGGGGCCACATACGTGTACTACCATGGCCAGCTAATTTTTTGATTGTTTTGTAGAGACGAACTCTCATTGTTACCCAGGTTAGTCTCGAACTCCTGAGCTCAAGCAATCTTCCCACCTAGGACTCTCAAAGTGCTAGAATTACAAGCATGAGCCACCGCACCAGGCCAGAAACTCTACTTTTGATTCTAACCAAAGCAGCTTATCAGCTGAGGACAAACTGTTGGGATATTTTGGTATCAGTCAATGGCAGCTGGATTAAAAGCCTAACAAAATACGAGTTACCTTGTTGGGTTCCTAGTACAAAAGTCAACCTTTTCAGTTAGTTAAGAATGCAACGGCCTGAGGATTTTGCTATTAGTTTGTCCTAAAGGTCAGTTGTCAAAAATACTGGTTCTAATCCAGGTGTGGTGGCTTATGCCTGTAATCCCAGCACTCTGGGAGGCTGAGGTGGGCAGATCACGAAGTCAGAAGTTCAAGACCAGCCTGGCCAAGATGGTGAAACCTCATCTCTACTAAAAATCCAAAAATTAGCCGGGCATGGTAGCAGGCACCTGTAATCCCAGCTACTCAGGAGGCTGAGGCAGGAGAATTGCCATAAATATTTGAGGATACACGTCAGAGCAGTGAGGTTACAAAGACAACAGCGTCTGTCCTCAAGATCTGCCTAGGGAAGGCACACAGCCAAACAAACAATTCTAATATAGTTATACAGTTTTAGTTCTAACCCCTCCAATGAGCTGTAGTATTTGTCATTTCCAGTCAGAATGCAAAACACAGATCCAAAACAGAACTTTCAATTTCTCCTCCAAATCTGTTCTTCCTTCAGCTGGTCATGTAAGTGATGCTACTACCACATCCACTTAAAACATAAACCCAGAGAAGTGCTGCCTTAATCAGTGTTACCCTTCTTCTCACTGCGCAGTTTAATTTCGCCACATCTTTTTTTTTTTTTTTGATACTGTGTCTCACTTTGTCACCTAGGCTGGAGGGCAGTGGTGTGATACTGGCTCAATGCAGCCTCAACCCTTCGGGTTCAAGTGATCATCTCACCTCAGCCTTCTAAGTAGGCATGTGCCACCACACCTGGCTAATTTTTGTATTTTTAGTAAAGATGGGGTTTTGCCATGTTGCCCAGGCTGGTCTTGAACTACTGGCCTCAAGTGATCCATCCGTCTTGCCCTTCCAAAGTGCTGGGATTACAGGCGTGAGTCACCATGCCTAGGCCCCTGAATGTTACATATATTTTTTTCTGAGACGGAGTCTTGCTCTGTCACCAGGCTGGTGTGCAGTGGCGCAATCTCGGCTCACTGCAACCTCCACCTCCTGAGTTCAAGCGATTCTTCGGCCTCAGCCTCCCGAGTAGCTGGAACCACAGGCGTGTGCCACCACGCCCGGCTAATTTTTTTGTATTTTTAGTAGAGACGGGGTTTCACCGTGTTGGCCAGAATGGTCTTGATCTCTTGACCTCGTGATCCACCCGCCTCAGCCTCCCAAAGTGTTGGGATTACAGGTGTGAGCCACCGCGCCCGGTCCGAATGTTATATTTTTAATGAATAGATCTTAGTATTATATGGGACTAATTTTTCTACAGTAATACAACACTGATTACTGATATTGTTAACAATCATAACATCCAGATCTGGATATCTGCCTCAGCCAGTTTCAAAATTTGAGTTTCAATGAGAAAACCCCAGATATGTCCTAAATGACTGACTCCACCTCCTCTGTGTGAAGTTGAGAGTGGTTGTAAAGCTGTACAGGTATAGGTAAAACACTAATGTTAATAAACTACTGCATAAAAGGATGACTTATGCCTTAGAGGGCAATTTAAAATTTTTTTAGAGATGGAGGTCTCGATATGTTGTCCAGGCTGGTCTCAAAATTGGGCTCAATCCATCTTCCTGCCTTAGTCTCTTGAGCAGCTGGGATTACAGGTACACACCACTTCACTAGGCAAAAGTTAATTTAAATATTTCTATCATTCACTTTCCACACAACTGCCAGAGTGATTCTTTTTTTTTTTTTTTTTTTTTTTGATACGGAGTTTCACTCTGTTGCCCTGGCTTTAGTGCTGTGGTGTGATCTCAGCTCACTGCAACCTCTGTCTCAGCCTCCTAAGTAGCTAGGATTACAGGTGCACACCATCACACTCAATTAATTTTTTTGTATTTTTAGTAGAGAGGAGGTTTCATCATGTTAGCCAGGCTGGTCTTGAACTTCTAATCTCAAGTGATCTACCCGCATCAGCCTCCCAGAGTGCTGGGATTACAGGTGTGAGCCACCACACCCAGCCCACAGTGATCCTTTTTCAGCAAAGCTGACTACTCCTTTGGTCTCAAACCTTCATGGTATTCTATCACTTTCCAATAAAACCCAAAGCTTACCAGCTGATACATGATCTGGCTCCAGGCTATAATTTCTATGTTATTTCTCTAATTAGCTGTGCTCTAGCCACACTGGTCTTGCCCTTTTTCCATACCAAATCCCCATTTCAGGGCCACTGCACTTGCTATCTCTCTTCTAGGATAGTCTCCTTCCAGAAATCCACGTAGCTCTCTCTCATTAAATGATCTAATTTTTATGTGTCTCCTTAGCTAAGAGGCCTTCCTTATCTACCCTAACTAAAAGAGAATCCCCACGTCACTCTTATCCTTTTATCCTGATTTATTTTTCCATAAAACTTGCCACACTAGTGGGCATTATCTATTATTTAGTAATGTGTATATTGCTTATTGACTGTCTCCCCTCCTATAATATGAGCTCCATGAAGCAGAGACTTTGCTTTATTCACTGCTGAATTCCCAGCACCTACAACAGCCTATTCATTAAACATTTGTTGAATGAATCAATCTTTAGGATACATGAAATGTTATTTATTTTTATTATTTTTTTCTTTTTTAACGAATAAGAGGTTCACATGTTGCCCAGGTTGGCCTTGAACGCATAGCCTCACCTCCTCAAGCACCAGGACAACTGGCCTGAGCCACTGTGGCTCCCTCATATATTTGACGTGATGCATAGGAAAATGTCTGGAAGGGTATAAACCAAAATGTTAACTGTTTATTTAACCTGGTGGGAGGTGGTTTTTCACATTGGTTTTCACTCGTGCAATTTTTTTTTTTTTTTTTTTTTTTGAGATGGAGTCTCTCTCTGTCTCCCAGGCTGGAGGGCAATGGCGGGATCTTGGCTCACTACAACCTCTGCCTCCCGGGTTTAAGCGATTCTCCTGCCTCAGCCTACAGAGTAGCTGGGACTGCAGGCGCCCATCACCATGCCCAGTTAATTTTTGTATTTTTAGTGAAGACGGGGTTTGACCATATTGGCCAGGCTGGTCTCGAACTCCGTACATTGTGATCCACCTGCCTCAGCCTCCCAAAGTGCTGGGATTACAGGCCTCAGCCACCACACCAGGCCCGAATTTTTTTTTTTTTTTTTAAGAATTAATTTGTATTATGCATATACCAAAAAAGAATGAAAGCGTTCACACAGGCAGAAAGTGTAAACGAATTTTTAAAAAGGTTGGGCAAATTTATCAAAGGCAGCCTTCGAAACAGATGTACCAGTTATATGGTTCAGATAAACCACAGTTTGAATCCCCTTCCCCAGTACTCCAGCGTGGTGAACCCAAGTTATGTACGTGTCAGTGCCTAGATTTCTTCACCTGGAAAATGAGGATAACAACAGGTGCCTACCTCACAAGTTTTAAATGAGACCATATGTGTAACCTGATTTGTGCAATGTCAGGCACGCAATAAGTAGTCGCCGACTGGTAGCTATTAAATCATCATTAGCAGCAGTAATAAGAGATGCTGGGACATACCTAGCCCTCAAGATTGACATCAGAGTAGACCACCACATCCTCTCATCATTGCGCCTCAATTTGGGCCTCTGAAGCCCAAAGAGGGGATGGTTCTTTCCAAAGAAGACAATTTCGACGTTCCAGAAGCATCGGATTGAAACGCACCCTCTTCACCCCTTGAAATCAGTCTGGTTCATCCACGAGCAGCTCTTCAGGGCCCGGACTGGAGAGGCAACCTCGGCTCGCCGTCCCTGGGCCCAGTTCCCTCAGCTTCAATTTCCCTTGTTGCAACAGGGGTGGGGGTGGGGACGTTATCCCCAAACGCAGGCCGTCCCGGCCGAGCCCGCCTCACCGCACTCCGGAGGGGACCACACGGCCCCACGCACGGGGAAGCCTCCGGCGACGGGCCACGCGCCACAAAGGCAAAGTGATTACTGGTCTGGCTCAAAAGTCAAGCAAGTGGCTCAGCCCCATCCTCCCAGTCCTCAGGCACAGAGACGGCAGCGGACGCGCGGCTGGGGCCGGGAAAAGGCCAAGGGGGCGGTGACAGGGGCGCGGCACCAGGTGGGGGCCTCCACGGCTGAGGGGCGGAGGCGGCAGGCGCGCGGCAAGTGGCGCGCTCGCGACTGCGCCGCCCGGGGGCGCGCACGCAAAGCCCGGAGGCGCGCGCGACTGGCGGCTCTTTGGCGCCGGTTAGGTGAACGCTGCGAGGTGAGGCGCCAGGCTGTGCAGGGAGGGCGGGTGGCGGGGCGCGAGCCCCTCTAGCGGGACTAGGAGGAAGCGGGGGGCGCGAGGTGCGGCGTGGGAGGAGGCGCGGGCTACGGGCCCCGGCGGCGGGCGGAACGCGGCGGGCGGGCGGGCGGCGCTGGGCCGCGCCGTGCTGTGGGGGAGGGCGGTGCGGGGCCGGGCCCGGCTCGTCCGGCCCGCCCAGCGTCTGGGCAGCGCCGCAGTTCCCCAACCCCGCCGTTCCCAGCTCTGCCCTAGAGCGCGTTGCTTTATCAAAGAACGGCCACTGTGGGTGATCCACTGACCAGCGTTACCCATTGAATTTCCTAGTGGGCCCTCCAAAGTAGGTGTTTCAGCACCCTGTTAGAGCTGAGGCGCAGGTAAAATGACTGACCCGGGTAGGTCCCGCTGTAAGAACCTTGTAAGGATTTGAACCTTGGCTCCGCAACTCCGGAGCCTGCGCCTTTCCTCCTCCCCACGTGGACTCCTGCCCGGCACAGTGCTTCACATCCCTCTCCGGTGACTGATTCGAATTTGGCGACTCCTAGTTTGGAGCTAGCGCCAGTGCTTCCATGGAGGCTGATGTCAGAATGTGGTCTCTTGTGAAAGGCGGAAGAAAAAGATTTTGTAGACTGCAATATTGTGCTTTTTTGCCCTTTTTTGGTTGTTTTTTTTTTTTTTTTTTTTTTGAGACAGAGTCTCACTCATCACCAGGCGCCAGGCTGGAGTGCAGTGGCGCGACCTCGGCTCACTGCAACCTCCGCTGCCCGGGTTCAAGCAATTCTCCTGCCTCAGCCTCCCGAGTAGCTGGGACTACAGGCGTGCGCCACCACACCCGGCCTATTTTGTATTTTTAGTAGAGACAGAGTTTCTCCATGTTGGTCAGGCTGGTCTCGAACTCCTGACCTCAGGTGATTGCCCACCTCAGTCTTCCAAAGTGTTGGGATTACAGGAGTGTGCCACTGCACCTGGCCTGGATAGCCAGGTACCCATGGCCTGGTACCCACGGACACCTATCAAATGGAAAAAGTTCAGTAAATGTTGGCTGTTACTTGATTGCTGCATTCGTAATACACCCTTGCTAGAGTAATTGTCTTCAGAGCTCGACTTTTCCTGAGACGATAGCAAAGGGAGACCTACCCCACCTCAAAAAGGAAAAGTTCTTCCACAGCAGCGTTAGCGGAGTGTTGCCTGCACTTAGTGATGAATTATTCTCCAAGCTAAAAATTACCAGGGTGGAAAAAATCACTTGGGAAAAACTAAAGATGAAATAACCTTTTGTAGAACTAACATTTATTGTCCACTGCTATGTTTATTGTATTCCTCTTGTATTCTTGGCATTTTAAAAGCATACGAATATGTGTCCAACATATTCTCTACTTTCACTTATTTGTAGTTTTGGGACAGGATCTTGCACTGTCGCCCAGGCTGGAGTGCAGTGGTGCAATCTTGGCTGACCGCAACCTCCACCTCCTGGGTTCAAGCAACTTTCATGCTTTAGCTTACCGAGTAGCTGGGATTACAGGCACCTACCACCATGCCTGGCTAAATTTTTTGTATTTTTGGTAGAGATGGGAGTCTCACTATGTTGCCCACGCAGGTCTGAAACTCCTCACCTTCGGAGATTCATACCTGCCTCAGCCTCCCAAAGTGCTGGAGTTGTAGGTGTGAGCTACCACACCCAGCCTGCTTTCACTTAATTTAGAAGTGGGGGAAAATAAACATTCAGAAGTAATCCTCACAGAGTAGAATGTGAAAAATGCCAGATAAAGAGCTGTGAGTGGGCCAGGCACGGTGGCTCACACCTATAATCCAAGCACTTTGGGAGGCTGAGGTGGGCAGATTTCCTGAGGTCAGGAGTTTGAGACCAGCGTGGCCAATATGGTGAAATCCTGTCTTTATTAAAAATACAAAAGTTAGCCAGTCATGATAGCAGGTGTCTGTAATCCCAGCTGCTGGGGAGGCTGAGGCAGGAGAATTGCTTGAACACGGAGGCAGAGGTCACAGTGACCTAAGATCATGCCATTGTACTGCAGCCTGGGCAACAAGAGCGAGACTTCATCTCAAAAAAAAAAAAAAAAAAAAAAAAAGCTGTGAGTGTACAGAAGAAAGGTTATTTCTTGACTGAGTGTAAAATATTATTTCCGCCTGTAATCGCAGCACTTTGGGAGGCCAAGGCGGGCGGATCACTCGAGGTCAGGAGTTTAAGACCAGCCTGGCCAATATGGTGAAACCCTGTCTCTGTTAAAAATACAAAAATTAGTTGGGCGTGGTGGCAGGCGCCTGTAATCCCAGCTGCTTGGGAGGCTGAGGCAGGAAAATCGCTTTAACCTGGGATGTGAAGGTTGCAGTGAGCTGAGATAGCCCCACTGCACTCCAGCCTGGTGACAGAGCAAGACTGTCTCAAAAATAAATAAAAATAAAAAAAATAAAACCTTTGGGCCAGGAATAGTAGCTCACACCTGCAATCTGAGCACTGCAGCGCTTTGGGAGGCGGGGTTAGGTGGATCATTTGAGGCCAGGAGTTTGAGACCAGCCTGGCCAACATAGTGAAACCTGTCTCCTAAAAATACAAAAAAAATTAGCCAGGTGTGGTGGTGGCACATCCTTGTAATCCCAGCTGCTCAGGAGGCTGGGGCACAAGACATGAGAATAAAAAATGAGAACCAAATGGAGAATGAGAATCCCTTGAACCCGGGAGACAGAGATTGCAGTGAGCACTCCAGCCTGGGCAACAGAGCCAGACTCTGTTTCAAAAAAAAAAAAAGACTGTGCATTCCAGGCTCTGTCCTCCAAGCTGGAGTGCAGTGGTGGCTCACTGTACCCTTGACCTCCCAGGCCCATGCAATCCACCTCAGCCTTCTGAGTAGCTGGGACAATAGGGATGGGCCACTGTGCCTGGCTAACTTTTTTTTTTTTTTTAAGAGATGGGGTCTCCCCATGTTGCCCAGGCTGGTCTCGAACTTCTGGGCCCAAGTGATCCTCCCACCTCAGCCTCCCAGAGTGTGGGAATTACAGGTGTGAGCCACTGTGCCTGTCTCTGTTATGTACTTGTTGAAAGAGTAAGGAACAAATGTATATTGTAATAGATAGGATTTTTTGGTTTCCAATTATAGAAACTCATTCAGATTTAATATTAAAGTTGAGTTTATTAAAGATAGAGAAATGAGAGAAGAGCTAAACAGTTGGGCCACCTGGGCTAGAAATCTCAATCGCCAGAGCTCATGGACTGAATGAATGAATTCTAGTGAATGACTGAGCTCCAACTGCCTTCTGTCATTTGATGTCTTACTCAAGATCCAGATTTCTGGAAGAAGAGACCTGATTGCTTTAGCTTTTGTCAGGGATGGGAAATGGGGTATTGTGATTGGCAGCCCCACCAGTACCACATGAAATTTGGGAGGGTCAGTTTCCCAAAGGAAAGAGGGTGGCTAAGGAGAAAAGTGATACTGAGCAGAGAAGCTGACAGTTGTTCATTAGAAATACGTAGCATTTGCCTCTCCCACCTTCCCTGCCCTGCAGACCTAGATCCTTCCTCATAAAAAAGAAAAAGAAAGAAATAGGCAGGGCGTGGTGGCTCAGGCCTGTATTCCCAGCACTTTGGGGCCAAGGTGGGTGGATCAAGAGGTCAGGAGATTGAAAACATCCTGGCCAACATGGTGAAACCCTGTCTCTACTAAAAATGTAAAAATTAGCTGGGCTTGGTGGTGCGAGCCTGTAGTCCCAGCTACTTCGGAGGCTGAGGCAGGAGAATTGCTTGAACCCAGGAGGTGGAGGTTGCAGTGAGCAGAGATCGTGCCACTGTACTGCACTCCAGTTTGGCAGTAGAGCAAGACTTCGTCTCAAAAAAAAAAAAAAAAGAAATATGTAGCATTTATAGAGGACCAGGTACCATGCTACGTTAATTATATGGATGGTGGTATCTGAGGATGACATTTAATAATTTCTCACAACTCTGGAAGGTAGACAATATTATACCCACTTTACAGAGGAAGAAACAGGTTTTTAGAGGTAAAATAATTTTTCAGCATTACGTAGCTAAGATGTGGCAGGACTGAGTATGTTGCATGTCTTCTCTTCATCTGGTCCCTTTGAGTGATTTTCTGATCCATGTGCCACTTTTGTTTGTTCGTAGGGAGTCATCAAGTTTTGGTATATGTGTTGGCTGGGTCTGAAGTCTTGAAACTCTGCACTGAAGAAGACCAAAGCAGCACTTGTTGCCAATTAGGGAATGGACCGTTTGGGTTCCTTTAGCAGTAAGTACAGTGGGAACAAGTCTCATGCGATTTTTTTTTTTTTTTGAGACAGAGTCTCACTCTGTTGCCCAGGCTGGAATGCAGTGGTACGATCTCTGCTCACTGTAGCCTCCGCCTCCCAGGTTCAAACAATTCTCCTGCCTCAGCCTTCTGAGTAGCTGGGATTACAGGTGCATGCCACCACACCTGGCTAATTTTTTTTTCTGTATTTTTTTTTTTTTTTTTGAGACGGAGTTTCGCTCTTGTTGCCCAGGCTGGAGTGCAATGGCGCGATCTCGGCTCACCGCAACCTCTGCCTCCTGGATTCAAGCAATTCTCCTGCCTCAGCCTCCCGAGTAGCTGGGACTACAGGCACGTGCCACCGTGCCCAGCTAATTTTTGTATTTTTAGTAGAGACGGGGTTTCACCATGTTGACCAGGATGGTCTCGATCTCTTGACCTCGTGATCCACCCGCCTCGGCCTCCCAAATTGCTGGGATTACAGGCGTGAGCCACCGCGCCCGGCTTTTTTCTGTATTTTTAGTAGAGATGGGGTTTCACCATGTTGGCCAGGCTGGTCTTGAACTCCCAACCTCAGGTGATCTGCCCTCCTCTGCCTCCCAAAGTGCTTGGATTACAGGCGTGAGCCACTATACCTGGCCTTCAGGTGATTATTAATAGCAAACTGGAGTAGAAGTTGGTCAAGAAAGAAAAATAAACAATGAAGTTAGGCAGTAAAGCCCTGTGACTCTGATTCTAAGAGAATTATGAGTATCAAAATAAAATGAACTAATACATATTGATTACCCATTGAACACATGACACAAACATATGATTCTGGGTCTTAGAAGAAAATGAAGCTGAGATGGATCAGGCATAGTCTTGATTAACCTGTAGTTAGACGTAGAAAAACTATAGGATTTCTGTTTAGACCAATAACGTGTTTCAGGCACCTTGATCAGAAATGTATCAGTGGTAAGATAAAGGAAATGTCACCCCACCTGTCCTTTGATGTGGAACTTATTTCTAAGAGTAAACCGTCCTAGAATAATGGAGAGAATTATGGGGTATGTGTGAAGTAAATTCAAGTAGCTGTAAGTATTGATACAAAAATTATATACTGCTCTTTTTCTCCGATTCTGAATATATGAGATTTGACAGAAATAGAAATTCAATTGTTAGATGTTTAGTAGTATCCCATTGAGAAGAATCAGAAAAGTACTTTTTGGGTGTTGTTTTGTCTTTAACAATTTCTTAAAGGAGCTCTAATTTACTCTTTCATCACACTCCTAATAGAAATTTAGGAGAGAATGGAGTCCTCAGACACATCTAGTTCAACTCTTTCATTTTACGCATGGAGAAATCCAAGTGGACTGCTCCGATGCTGAGAGTATAAAATGAAACTATTCCCCCTCAACTCCTTTTTAAAAATAATTGTTAGACTTCTTTTTGGAAATAATTTCAAACTTAAAGAAGTTGCGAGAATAAGAATACAAAGAATACCCACATGTCTTTTGTTAACCTTTTACTCCATCTGCTTTGCCATTTGCATGCACTCACTCTGCGTGTATGTGTGTGTATGTATATATATATTATTTTATTTGTTTATCTTTTTAAATAGATGGGATGTCACTCTATCACCCAGCCTGGAGTGCAGTGGCACAGTCATAGCCCACTGCAGCTATATTTCCCGAATGCCTGGGCTCAAGCGATGTTTCCACCTCGGCCTCCCAGTGTGTTGGAATTATAAGCGTAAGCCACCATGCCTAGCCCAGTCTTTACTATTATGGTTGCAAAAAGATGATGATTTTTTTTTCCCCAAAATCTAATGCTGTCTCCACATTTACTGGTTAGCCTTTTTAGCTTTTATTTTAGGATCAGGGGTACATATGCAGGATTGTTATATAGGTAAACTGCTTGTCGCAGGGGTTTTGTATACAAATTATTTCATCACTGAGATAATAAGCATAGCACTCGAGAGGTACTTTTTGGATCCTCTTCCTCCTCCCCCTTCACCCTCAAGTAGGCCCTGGTGTCTGTGCCCCTCTTTTTGTCCATGTATTCTTGTTTTTTTTAAGCTCCTACTTGTAAGTCATAACGGGGTATTTCGTTTTCTTTTCCTGTGTTAGTTTCCTTAGGATAATGACCTCCAGCTCCATCCGTGTTGCTGCAGAGGACATGATCTCATTCCTCTTTTATGGCTGCATAGGATTGCATATGTGTACCACATTTTCTTTATCTGTTCACTGTTTTTTTTTTTTTTTTTTTTTGAGATGGTGTCTTATTGTTGTTGCTCAGGCTGGCGTGCAATGGCACTATCTCAGCACACAGCATCCTCCACCTCCTGGGTTCAAGCAGTTCTCCTGCCTCAGCCTTCCTAGTAGCTGGGATTACAGGTGCCCACCACCATGCCTGGCTAATTTTTTTTGTACTTTTGGTAGAGAAGGGGTTTCCCCATGCCATGCTGGTCTTGAACTCCTGTCCTTGTGATTCACCTGCCTCGGCCTCCCAAAGTGCTGGGATTATAGGCGTGAGCCACTGTGCCCAACCCGTCTGTTCACTTTTTTACTTATTTATTTATTAGTATGGAGACAGGAATTCCTATTTTTTCAATGATTTATGATTTATTAGTATATTTAACTAGCTAGGTTCTCGTTTATTCCAAATTTGGCCACTGGGAGTCCCTTCAAGTGGGCTCCTACATCCTTGTAACATACCCTCGTTATTTTTTTTTTTGTCTTTTTAGCATCTCCATCCTTTTTGGCATAACTAAGTACTCCACATGCATCCTATACCTCCCCTGCCCTGGAATCCATACCTGAGGAGTCCTGGTACTTTTACAAGGGAATAACGTCAGAGACCAAGATCTTTTCATCTGCTGGAGTATTTTTGCATCTTGGCCCTTTTGGCTGACAGAACTAAGAAGTATATGCATGTTATGTGCTAAATACATATATGCCAGTATACATACACACATACACATTTATATACACATGTACTTCTTTTTAGGAAATCATGAGTTCACATTGATACCTCTAATTCGTCATCATAGGCTTTTTTCTTGTCTCTCTTACTTCCTTATTCATATGTCTCTCAGTGAGAAACCTGGCTCTCAGCATCAACACAATTAATTCTAGAGTCCCCTGCCCTCAACCTCTTGTACTTACCCAACTTCATTCTTTTGTCCTTTAATTCCTTTTGCAAAAATCAGAGGACTTTTTTTTTTAATTTAATATTCTTTAGTAAATATATTCTATCATACAGAGGACTTTTTGTTTTTATTCTAATTTCTTTTCTTTTACCTTCTTTCTTTTTTTTTTTTTTGTTGCTCAGGCTGGAGTGCAACGACGCAATCTCAGCTCACCGCAACTTCTGCCTCCCGAGTTCAAGCAATTCTCCTGCCAAGTAGCTGTGATTACAGGCATGCACCAGCTAATTTTGTGTTTTTAGTAGAGACGGGGTTTCTTCATGTTGGCCAGGCTGGTCTTGAACTCTTGATCTCAGGTAATCCACCTGCCTCGGCCTCCCAAAGTGCTGGAATTACAGGCATGAGCCACCACGCCCAGCCTCTAATTTCTTAAGAAAGATAGCATGCTATATATCTATCTATATAGATATGTATCTATATATCTATATATAGATATCTATATCTATATATCTATCTATATATCTATATAGATAGATATATAGATATGTTCTTCTTTGCATTTTTTTTTTTTTAAGACAGGGTTTCACCATGTTGGTCAGGCTGGTCTTGAACTCCCGACCTTAGGTGATCTGCCTGCCTTGGCCTCCAAAGTGCTTGGATTACAGGTATGAGCCACCACGTCCGGCCTTTTTTTGCACTTTTTAAAAAAATTCTTCAGTCAGCACCAGGATTGTACTTTTTTTTTTCCCACTTAATAGTATCTCCTGGAAATACTGTATTAGTTGGTAGAGATTGTCCTCATTCTGTTTTTTATAATTGCATAATACTTCATTGTTTGGACATAGTGTTATTCAAATAATTGCTTATACTTGGATATCTAAGTGCCATTTTGCAATTACATCTAATATTTTAACATATAACTTTGAACATGTGTATTTTTGTATTAGTGCAAATGTATATTCGTGATAAAAAAATTCCTAGAAGTGAGGTTGGTGGTTCAAAAGATAATCGCCCTCTATATGAGTTGTACTATTTTGTATTCCCACTAGTGACATATAAGAGTGTGTTTTTTGGCTGGGTGTGGTGGCTCATGTCTGTAATCCTAGCACTTTGGGAGGCCGAGGCAGGCGTATGACGAGGTCAGGAGTTCGAGTCCAGCCTGACCAACATGGTGAAACCCCGTCTCTACTAAAAATACAAAAATTATCTGGGCGCGGTGCAGGAGAATTGCTTGAACCCCGGAGGTGGAGGTTGCGGTGAGATCGCATGATGGCACTCCAGCCTGGGCAACAGAGTACAACTCTGTCTCCAAAAAAAAAAAAAAAAAAAGAGTGCCTATTTTCCCACAGTCTGACTAATAAAATATGTTGTCAGGCATTGAAACTTTTGCCAATCTGATGGGTGAGAAATTATATGTCAGGGTAGTTTTATTTTTATCTCTATTATGAGTGAAGCTGAACATTTTTTCATATGTTTAAGGCCATTTTTATGTCTCTTTTTTCCCCAAATTATCTTTGTGTCTTTTGTAGTAGGATTATTGGTCTTTTATTCTCCCTCTCAGTTTTTAGAAGTTCTTTGTATACTAGGAATTTCAGCGCTTTATGTCTGGTATGTTTACAGATATTTTCTTACACTTGTTTTTTTACTTTGCTTGTGGTGTTTTTGCCAAAAAAGTTTTTTTTTGTTTTGTTTTTATTAATGTGGTCAAGTTTATTAATCTTTTATTGCCCTTAGATCTTAAATGGTTAAAAAAGCCTTGCTCTCCGGGCTTCGTGGCTCACGCATGTAATCCCAGCACTTTGGGAGGCCGAGGCAGGCGGATCACCTGAGGTCTGGAGTTTGAGACCAGCCTGACCAACATGGAGAAACCCCATCTCTACTAAAGATACAAAATTAGCTGGGTGTGGTAGCACATGCCTGTAATCCCAGCTACTCAGGAGGCTGAGGCAGGAGAGTCGCTTGAACCTGGGATGCAAAGGTTGCAGTAAGCCCAGATAGCCCCACTGCACTCCAGCCTGGCGACAGAGCAAAACTCTGTCTCAAAAAAAGAAAAAAAAGTCTCTTTCTTGTTTCCTGTCATCTCAGTAAAAAAGTAGATAAAAAGCCTTTCTCTTAGGTTAAAAAAAAATTTCAAATACCTTTTTGAGGGATGGTTGGGCTCTGTTTACCAAAAACCTAAAAATGTTTGATAACCGTACCCTCAACAATTCTAGTTCTAGGAAAATATTATCCTGAGGAACAGATGCGATATGTACATACAAGAGACCAGTCATGGTAGCTCACTTCTGTAATCCCAGCACTCTAGGAGACTGAGGTGGATGGATCACTTGAGCTCAGGCGTTTGAGACCAGCCTAGGCTACATGGCAAAGCTCTGTCTCTACCAAAAATACAAAACAATTACGCCAGGTGTGGCAGCTCACCACTGTAATCCCAGCCTTTTGGGACGCTGAGGTGGATGGATCAGCTGAGGTCAGGAGTTGGAGACCAGCCTGGCCAACATGGTGAAGCCCCATATCTACTGAAAATACAAAAATTAGCCGGGCATGGTGGTGGGCCACCTGTAATCCCAGTTACTCAGGAGGCTAAGGCAGGAGAATCACTTGAACTTGGGAATTGGAGGTTGCAGTGAGCCAAGATTACACCACTGCACTCCAGCCTAGGTGACAGAGCAAGATTCTGTCTCAAAAAAAAGAAAAAAAAAAAACAGCTGGGCATGGTGATGTGCACCTGTAGTTCCAGCTGCTAGGGAGGCTGAGGTGGGACAGTCACTGAGCGTGCGAGGCAGAGGTTGCAGTCAGCCAAGTTTACTATTTGGAAATAAAATACATAGACAATATAAATAAATCTATATATGTGATTTTTTTTTCTCCTTGAGGCAGTCTTGCTCTGTCGCCCAGGCTAGAGTGCAGTGGCATGATCTCAGCTTACTGCAACCTCTGCCTTCCGAGTTGAAGTCTCATGCCACAGCCTCTTGAGTAGCTAGGACTATAGGTATGTGTCACCAGGCATGGACAATTTTTTTACTTTTAGTAGATATGGGGATTTGCCATGTTAGCCAGGCTGATCTCACTCCTGGCCTCAAGTGGTCCACCTGCCATGGCCTTCCAAAGTGCTGGGATTACAAGCATGAGTGACCATGCCTGGCATACATGATTTCAAAAAATAAAAATAATGATGCCCTAACTATAATAAAAGAGAGAAAAATTATTTATAGTAAAATATAATGCAATTCATAATAAAGCAATATGTATCTCAATATGTTCAGATATGATTATGATAGAAGAGGTGACTTAAGTAGGAGATACTTGAACCCGTATGTTGAATCACTGTGCATATACAAATGCAGAATGATTCAAGTGTGTCATGTTGGTGACTAAGAAACACCATAAGCTAGAATAACTGAAATTTCTGAACAAAACAAAATACATTTTCCTCTAGAGTTAGATACAGTTGCCTTTCTGGAAATTTCAGTGCATATTAAAACTGTCAAAAGTACTTTGCTTTATATATAATATGGAATTAGGTTCTAGGTCATAGGACGTTTTTAATTAACTTGAATGTCTGGTGGGACATATGAAAGTTGCACAGGACACACAAAGTCAGTTTTTTGTTAGAATGTATTGAGCATTGTAGGATATTGAGAATCCCTGGTTTAGGGGCCTGCAGAATGCCAGTGGTGCTCTCTTAGTCATTGTGGCAACAAAAAGGTACCTCCTTAGATTTCCAGATACCTCCCTAGAGGGGAATTGAGTACGATTAGGTTATATAATATAATTGATACAATGGAATGTCATCATTCATTAGAAAGAACAAGGAAGGTCAATGTGTGTTGTCATGAAAAGATGTCTGCAATATATTGTCAAGTGCAAAAGCAGGCTACAAAACATCATGCATGATATTCCACGTCATTTTTCATTTTTCTTTTTTTTTTTGAAATGGAGTTTCACTCTTGTCACCCAGGCTAAAGTGCAGTGGCGAGATCTCTGATCACTGCAACCTCCGCCTCCCGGCTACTTTTTCTTTTTATTATTTTTGGTAGAGACAGGGTCTCGCTGTATTGCCCAGGGTGGTCTTGAACTCCTAAGCTCAAGCTCTCCTCCTGCCTCTGCCTCCCAAAGTGTTGGGATTACAGGGGTGACCCACCGAGCCCAACCTCCACTTAATGTTGAATATATGTACTATATTATGTAGAAGAAAGGTTGGAAAAGTATTTTTCAAAATATTGTGGATGACATACTTTATAGTTTTATTGTCTGGAATGCTAAGAACTATAAATTGGATTACTTTTACAGAGTCATTGCTTTCCTTTTTTTTTTTTTTTTGAGTTAGGGTCTTGCTTTGTTACCCAGGCTGGCTGGAGTAGTGCAGTGGTGTGCTCGTGACTCACTGCAGCCTCAACCTCCTCAGCTCAAGTGATCCTCCTACGTTAGGAGGATCTGTGTAACCACCAAGAGTACACTACCGCACCTGGCTAATTTTTTGTGTGTGTTTTGTAGAGACAGGGTTTCGCTATGTTGCCCAGGCTGGTCTCAAACTTCTGAGCTCAAGTGTTCTGCCCACCTTGTTCTCCCAGAGTGCTGGAATTACATGCATGAGCCTCCATGCCCTGCCCAGTAATTGCGTCTTGACATAGGGTTTAAAAATCACTTTGTGTCTGTAATCCTAGCACTTTGGGAGGCTAAGGCGGGTGGATTGCTTGAATCCAGGAGTTCGAGATCAGCCCGGGCAACATGACAAAACCCCTTCTCTACTGAAAATAACAAAATTTAGCTGGGCATAGTGCACATGCATGTGATCCTAGCTACTTGGGAGGCTGAGGCATGAGAATCGCCTGAACCTGGGAGGCCGAGATTTCAGTGAGCTGAGATCAAGCCATTGCACTACAGCCTGGGTAACCAGAGTGAAACACTTATCTCAAAAAAAAAAAAAGACCACCTTGGTCAGTGTCTGATGCCTTTTTTCTTAATAGGATAGCTGGAGGAAAGAGAGAAGCAAGCTTTTATCATTAACAGGAAGTGAGAAAGAGGATAACTTGGTAGAAGTTGGCATCTGTCACTTAATATACAACAATTTTTGGTTGAGCACAATGGCTCACTCCTGTAATCACGGTACTTTGGGAGGCTGAGGCAGGAGGATTACTTGAGGCTGGGAGTTTGAGACTAGCCTGAGCAATACAGCAAGATTTGTTCGTCTGTATTAAAATTTAAAATGAGGAGAAGTGGAGTAGCTCCTGTTTCATATATTGAATTTGAAGCTGCTACCAGGAGCACATTTCTTTCTTTCGTCATTTTCTTGTCTTTTTTTTTTTTGAGATGGAGTTTCACTCTTGTCACCCAGGCTAGAGTGCAGTGGTGCGATCTCAGCTCACTGCAAACTCTGCCTCCTGGGTTTAAACTTTTCACCTGTCTCAGTCTCCTTAGTAGCTGGGATTACAGGCACCTACCACCGCACCTGGCTAATTTTTGTATTTTTAGTAGAGATGGTGTTTTGCCGTGTTGCTCAGGCTAGTCTTGAACTCCTAAGCTCAGGTCAGCCACCTGCTTCGGCCCCCAAAGTGCTGGGATTACAGGTTTGAGCCACCATGCTCACCCTCTGTATCTTCTTAAAAACAATGAAGAGAACAGTGATCATCACTTGGAAGAGGGAAAGGTGCCTTGAACAATGTTTCTTGGACTTCAGGGAGGCAGATATTCTAACAGAATTTGAAAAATCCTGTCCCAGGCTGAACAAAGCAAATTCCTTCATCTATCTTCAAAGTGTTTCTTCTCTTAGATTCTTGTGATTGATCATAGAGAACAATTTTGCTAGGTTTCTGTGATTCTAGAGGCTGAGTTTGGGGCAACCAGGGACACATATATCTGCATTTTTATGATTCTTGAGAGTTTGAATTGTACTCCTTGCCTTAATATTTTGAAGCCATACCACTGTCATTGGAAGTAGAAGATCTCCTGTGTTAGGTACTTACCGTGGGAGAAAGGGAGGACACTTCCTGAGTTTAAATCCCAACTCAGAGCCAGGCATGGTGGCCTAAGCCTATAATAACCACTTTGGGGAGCTGAGGCAGGAGGACTTCTTAAGACCAGTGTGGGCCACATAGTGAGTCCTTGTCTCTACAAAAATTAAAAATTTAGCCAGGCGCAGTGGTACACATCTGTAGTCCAACTACTTGGGAGGCTGAGGTGGGAGGATCACCTGAGCTGGGGGAGATTGAAACCACAGTGAGCCATGATAATGCCACTACACTCCAGCTTGGGCAACTGTGCAAGACCTTGTCTCAAGAAAAAAAAAATCCAACTCAAATATAAAGTAGTATATTCCAAGACATGGATTTAGAGAAGTTTTCTAACTGAGTGTGGTGGCTCATACCTGTAATCTCAACACTTTGGGAAGCAGAGGCAGCTCTAATTCCTGGGATCGCTTGAGCCTGGGAATTTGAGACCAGCCTAGGCAACATAGTGAAACCCTGTCTCTACAGGAAATAATTTAAAAAAAAAAATTACCTGGGTGCAGTGGCTTGTGCCTGTAGTCCCTGCTACTTAGAAGGCTGAGGTAGGGGGGCTCACTTGAGCCTGGGAGAGAGAGGCTACATTGAAGCATGATCGTGCCACCACACTTTAGCCTAGGTGCCAGAGTGAGACTCTATCTGAAAAAAAAAAAAAAAAAAAAGGAGTTTTATTTTTTGCCGCAACTTTTTATTATGAAAAATTTAAAACTTAACAGTACAGCGATGATGATGATGATTTATTTATTTTTTGGCGATGGAGTCTCGCTCTGTTGCCCAGACTGGAGTGCAGTGGTGTGATCTCAGCTCACTGCAACATCCAGCTGCTAGGTTCAAGCAATTCTCCTGCCTCACCCTCCCAAGTAGCTGGGACTATAGGTGCATGCTGTCACGCTTGGCTAATTTTTTTGTGTTTTTAGGAGATACAGGATTTCACCGTATTGCCTAGGCTGGTCTTGAACTCCTGAGCTCAGGCAATCCCCCCACCTCAGCCTCCCAAAGTGCTAGGATTACAGGTGTGAGCCACTGCACCTGGCCAATTATTATTATTATTATTTTTTGAGACAGGGTCTAGCTCTGTTGCCCAGGCTGGAGTACAGTGGTGCGATCTTGGCTCATTGCAACCTCTGCCTCCTAAGGTTCAAGTGATTCTTGCGCCTCAACTTCCCGAGTAGCTGGAATTATAGGCATGCACCAACATCCCTGGCTAATTTTTTTATTTTTAATAGAGACAGGGTTTTGCCATGTTGGCGAAGCTGGTTTCAAACTCCTGGACTCAAGTGATCCGCCTGCCTCGGCCTCCCAAAGTGCTGGGATTACAGGGTGAGCTACTGTGGCCAGCCTACAGTGATTATTTATATGCCTGCTACCTAGATTCAGCAATTGTTAACATTTTATCAGATTTTCTTTATATGTATGTGTAGGTATGTGTCCATTTTATGATCCTGGAAAAATAAGTTTGGAAAATTATGAAACTTCCAGTTAAAAATATGTTCATGGGCCGGGCGCGGTGGCTCACGCCTGTAATCCCAGCACTTTGGGAAGCCGAGGCGGGTGGATCACGAGGTCAAGAGATCGAGACCATCCTGGTCAACATGGTGAAACCCCGTCTCTACTAAAAATACAAAAATTAGCTGGGCATGGTGGCACGTGCCTGTAGTCCCAGCTACTCGGGAGGCTGAGGCAGGAGAATTGC
>PVKV010026115.1:0-28558 GCA_004027835.1 Alouatta palliata | reverse complement strand
TTTTTCTTAGTTTTTAAAAAGGCCTGTCTTCTGGGAGAGACCTTTATTATTAGTACACTTGTTGGAGCCAGGCATCCTATACTTAGTCACTGGGCATGGTGGAAGAGGGAGCAGACGGCGGTGAAGGGAAGGGCTCTTTGCTGGTATCTCCGTATCTAGGAGATGGTTTTAGGTGATAACCACAGGTCTATATGAGTGTTTTTAGTAAAGTGCCTGTGTTTATTGTGGACAAAATTCATTATTTTGCAACATCTAAGCTTTATGAATGTCGGGGATGACAACATAGAGCCTGTGAATCAGCCAATTTGTAAATACCTTTGTTGTAATTGACAGGAAAGATGCATCTAGGACGTGGAATTGTAAACCGCCCCCGAGCAGTGCATGTCGGGACTTGTTCATTAGTTGGCAGCAGAGGGGCAGAAGGAACTCTAAAGGGAGAGATGTGTGCAGATGTGTCCATGTTTACATTTTGGTGATAGCCATTAATGTGTGCATCTCTGTGGCTGTATAAGAGATTAATTATATAATATTATTATATAATTATACAGTAATTATATAATTTATATATTAAATAATTAAATATATATTAAATAATTCAATGGAAATATACCTTGCTAATATTTTAATGGTATAGATCTGCTAATGAGCTCTCTTAGAAGCATTATACTTAGTGTATTCTGTCGCTGCATGCTTCATTTTAAATTGAGCATTAAGGAAACGCAGTATTTAAATCGGAACTCTGCCAATGCTTTATCTATAGAAGCGTGTTGCCATTTTTGTCTTCTATGAAATTTTTGTCCCAAGAAAGACAGGATTACTTTTTTTTTTTTAACAGACTGAGTTGGTGTAGTGTATTCTTGGTTATCAGAATGCTCATATTGCTTTGGGATTTTGAATTGGTAAATATTCATGGTGTGTGAAAAATCATGATGCATACTATACAACCTCTGTCCCATAAAATTGGACGCTGTGCCTACAGAGGCACAGGACCTAAAAGAACGTGTCAAACTGTAAACTGCTTGTGATTGTGGCTTTGTTCTTTGCTTCTTGTGTTTTTCAGTTTCCTCCAATGTACTTAACTTTTTAAAAGTAAAGATTATTTTAAAAACATTTATTAAGCCCTCGTTGCTTGTAGCATAAAGTTAGTATACTCCACAGGAAAAAAAAAAAAAAAGGAACCTTCAGGGTAGGCGCGGTGGCTCCTGCCTGTAAGCCCAGCACTTTGAGAGGCTGAGGTGGGTGAATCACCTGATGTCAGGAGTTCGAGACCAGTCTGGCCAACATGGTGAAACCTGGTCTCTACTAAAAATACAAAAAATTAGCTGGGCGTGGTGGCAGGGGGCTATAATCCCAGATACTTGGGAGGCTGAGGCAGGAGAATCGCCTGAACCCAGAGGCGGAAGTTGCAGTGAGCCAGGAACTCGCCACAGCACTCCAGCCTGGGCAACAGAATGAGACTCCATCTCAAACAAACAAAAAAGAACCTTCCTTACCCATTTTGTTTTCAGCCTGCAGTTTCTATTGGGAGGAGTTCCAAGTGCCAGGAAAAAGAGACGGTGTCCAGGTGCATGCGACTCAGGCCAGGGTCCTTGTCAGTATGATTCTACCTTCCAGGGAGGTGACAAAGCTGGCAGCATGTGGGCACACAGCAGACACCCAGTTTTCATTGCTTCCCCTCGTTCTAAAACCACCTTTTTCCAAACTCTTAATCTTCCAAATTGATGGCAAGGGGTGGGGGAAGGGGAGAAAGTGCTTTACCTGTGAGCTGAGCCCACAAATATCTGTTTTTAATTTTGTATGTATGTATTTTTAATTTTTTAAATAGAGATGGGGGCTGGGTGCCATGACTCACACCTGTAATCCCAGCACTTTGGTAGGCCGAGGCAGGCAGATCACGCGAGGTCAGAAGTTAGAGAACAGCCTGACCAACATGGTGAAACCCCATCTCTACTGAAAATACAAAAAGCCACCTGGGCATGGTGGCATGTGCCTGTAATCCCAACTACTCAGGAGGCTGAGGCAGGAGAATTGTTTGAACCTGGGAGGCAGAGGTTGCAGTGAGACGAGATTGTACCACAGCACTGGGACTACAGCACACACCACCACGCCAAACTAATTTTTGTATTTTTAGTAGAGACGGGGTTTCACCATGTTGGCCAGGCTGGCCTCAAACTCTTGACCTCAAGTGATCCCCCCGCCTCAGCCTCCCAGAGTGCTGGGATTACAGGTGTGAGCCTCTGCACCAGCTCCCATTTCTTTCTTTTTTTTTCAGACGGAGTCTGGGAGTCTCGCTCTGTCGCCCAGGCTAGAGTGCAGTGGCGGGATCTCGGCTCATGCAACCTCTGCATGTTTACATTGACATATTACCCCTCTGACATGAAAAATATGGCCTACTCTAAATTGTATGCCATCCCTTTAAAGCTCTTCCCCAGCACAGTGGGTGAATGTAGCTAGCCTGAGTGTTTTAGGAAGAGGAGGCTACACCACCTTAAGCAGAAGGAAAGCAACTCGGGAATTGCGTATTGAGGTTGGGTTTTATTGTCAATCAGGAGTGTCCAAGGGAGAGAATATGGTCATGGGTTTAGCTTCAGTTTATGGTTAGGCCAGTAAAGCCCCTTCCTCGTCCCTCTTTTCCGTTTGTTACTAGAGGCAGAAACTAGAAGCCGCAGCTTCAGGCTGCTAAAAGCCTAAAACAAAACAGAACAAAGGTGGGCGGCACAAGCTTGCTTGGAAACAGTAGGGGATAGGGAACCCACCCCAAACAGGCTTACTCTCGTTCCTCTATCCTTCATTTGATTGATTAAAACAATGTATTTTTGAGACAGAGTCTTACTCTGTCACCCAGGCTGGAGTGCAGTGGCATGAACTCAACTCACTGCAACCTCTGCCTTCCAGGTTCAAGCAATTCTCTTGCTCAGCCTCCCAAGCAGCTGGGATTACAGGCAGGCATCATCACACCTGGCTTAAAATAATATTTTTAAGCAGAGTTTCCTGCTACTCATCAGCTTGCTTAACTCCAGGCCCACAGGACCTGGACCCTTGAATCGAGAGGCGTGTTTGTGAGTAAGCCACTCCTTGCATAATCCCTCAGGGAGCTGTCAAATCTGGGTGTATGCTAATTTCATAACCAGAGGATACAGACTAGATGAATCACATCTTGGAAGAAAATCACTTTATTCTAATTAACTCACAAAGAATAAAATCATAACAGCTAGTTTAAGGAGGCCACACAAACATTTGACCAGCTCCAAATTCTAGAGTAGGAACACCCCCTCCCATTTCAATTCTGAAGCAAGGAAGCTAGGAATGACAGGAGAGATTTAACTGATGGCTACACTTTATATCTTCACTATTAATTAAATTTTTATATTAAGTTAACTTGGTTATGAGAGCTGGTTTTCCATTTCTCCCGGTTGAACTTCTTGATTAGGCCAATCCTGCAAAGAGAGAAGATAAGTTAGAAGAGTGCTAGCTTCATACACTCAGCAAACAGAAGCCCTCCAAATCATGAAGGCAGCGACAAGAGGCCAAGGTTATGGCTTTTCTTTTAAATAAAAAGAGATGGGGTCTTGCCATGTTGCCCAGGCTGGTATCAAACTCCTGGGCTCAAGCAATCCTTCCACCGTGGCCTCCCAGAGTGCTAAGTGATTGAAGGCATCCTGCAACTAACAAGACACCCTAAATCTCAAGAGTCCCCCTGAGGAACTTAAACTCCTTTCACTCAGTGAGGTACATAATACAGATAATATATCAGTCTTTTTGTCTATTCCTGGATTTTGGTGAAAACGGAATCTGATTTTATATTCATGGCCTTAAGGCAAGGAGGTCACTCTCATCCAGTAATCCCAGTAAGACCTGGCATACTGATTTATACCTTCTCCTCCTTCTTCCTGGCTCACTGCAGCCTCCACCTGCCAGGTTCAAGGGATTCTCCTGCCTCAGCCTTCTGATTAGCTGAGATTACAGGCGCCCACCACCACACCTAGCTAATTTTTTGTATTTTTAGTAGAGATGGGGTTTTGCCATGTTGGCCAGGCTGGATTCAAACTCCCAGTCTCAGGTGATCCACTCGCCTTGGCCTCCCAAAGTGCTGGGATTAAAAACATGAGCCATCACGCCTGGCCTATAACTTCTGAAGGAAGGAGAAAATTCAGAAAATGACTCATAAAAACGACTAGAAAGCTCTGGCCCAGTTGTTAGGAGTTAATTCTAGAGAAATATCAACAGTCTTCTCTAACTTATCAATTTAATTTCTTTTCTTTTTTTTTTAATATATATACTTTTTATTGCATTTTTGGTTTGGGGGTACATGTGAAGAACATGCAAGATTGTTGCATAGGTACACACATGGCAGTGTGATTTGCTGCCTTCCTCCCCATCACCTATATCTGGTATTTCTCCCCATGCTATCCCTCCCCAACTCCCCACCCCCTGCTGTCCCTCCCCCTTTTCCCCCCAAATGACCCCCGTGTGAGATGCTCCCCTCCCTGTGTCCATGTGTTCTCATTGTTCAACACCTGCCTATGAGTGAGAATATGTAGTGTTTGATTTTCTGTTCTTGTGTCAGTTTGCTGAGAATGATGGTTTCCAGGTTCATCCATGTCCCTACAAAGGATGCAATTTAATTTCTTAAACGCAGATTCCCCTAAGTTCTACAGGACCCAGGAATACCACTATGAATTATGCAGATGCAAATTGGACAAATCACCTACCGTTTGCAAGTCGGCACTGTTTCAGCACCTCACTGAAGCCCTCACAGAGCTTGATGTCCCCCTGGTTCTGGGCACACTCCAAGAACTGTTTGATCTCATAGAAGCAAGGCTGCTGCTGCTGTGCCGGCTGGGTTCCCTGAGGCTCCTGTGAAGGCAAAACATTCATTATTGCTAAGAAAGAAAATCATATTTATGCCTAGACAATGAAGAGTATCTATCCTCTTTGAGGTTAAAGGGAAATGGAACTAGCACCAGATGCAAATTAAAGCTTCCATCTATTAACATGGAAAGTGAAAACATTTAAATCTTTATTAAAAAAATATTTTAGGCCGAGTGTGGTGGCTCACACCTGTAATCTCAGCACTTTGGGAGGCCGAGGTGGATAAATCACTTGAGGTCAGGAGTTTGAGACCAGCCTGGCCAATGTGGTGAAACCCCATCTCTACTAAAAATATAAAAATTAGCTGCGCATGGCAGTGCATGTCTGTAATCCCAACTACTCAGGAGGCTGATGCAGAATTGCTTGAACCTGGGAGGTGAAGGTTGCAGTGAGCTGAGATCGTGCCACTGCACTCTAGCCTGGGCAACAGAGCAAGACTCCATCTCAAAAAAAGAAAAATTTAAATAAATATTTTTAGTAGAGACAGGGTCTCACTATGTTGCCCAGCCTGGTCTCAAACTTCAGGGCTCAAGTGATCCCCTCACTTCAGCCTCCTGAAGTGGTGGGATTATAGGGATGAGACACTGTGCCCAGTCAAAAGTGAAAATATTTAAAAGAAAGCAAACAGCTTTAACAAAATTCCAGTGACAACCAGAAAGATTCATAAAGATGCAAATAAAGTGGAATTGTTATTTTGGTATCCAGACTAAATGGTTTAGTGATGCTTGGGGAGGAAAAATGGCACTATTATAGAAAAATGGATGGAGGAGTTTCAAGCACACCAGAAACCAGAGTATACATACCTATGCTCATTACATGAGAAAACCCATACATACCAGAAAGACAGGTAATGGCAAATATCAGGTAAAAGAACACAGAGCTATTTGAGATTTTTGATTCCTTAACTGAGATCAAGACAGGATTGTAGGAAGTGACACTGAGATAAAATATTCAAAGGGAAAGCGGATGTTTTACAGGGAGTCAGGCTGGACTGTTACGTCTACTCCTTGGGAAGAAATACAGTTTGTACAGTACTTGGTGCTGGCCTAAGGCAGTAACTCAACAGCCATATGTAGCTTTTGATAACCCATTATCAACAGTGGGTTCTAAAATCAAAGACAATTCCTACACACAAGGAACTTAGGAACATCTGGTCTCTCTCATAAAATCTACCCATGGAAGGGAAATGCTGCCTAAATTCTCACCTGGTAAGTGATGTCAGGCCTCGCAGGCTCAGGATCACTTCCTCCACTGAAGCCCCCAGTAATGGCGTGGCCCAGTGTGTGCCCCACAGCAGAGCCCACAGCCACGCCAGCTGCAGTGGTTGCCATCTGGGACAGCAGACCTGGCTGCCGGGGCGCAGCAGCAGGAGAGCCAACTGCAGAGGGGGGTGCCGCTGCTGGTGGCTGAGCGGCTGGTGCTGGCCTGGGCGCAGCTCTCATCTGAGGGGCCCGGCTGTGAAAGAAAAGAACAAAGCCTAAAAGTTCCCACTTCCAACCAGTTTTGGAAATTGTCAACTTAATAATAATATATATTAAAACAGACCTCAAGATTTTCATTTCAAATTATTTACATCACTTTATCTCCTTAATTTTTTTTTTTTTTTGACAGGGCCTCACTCTGATGCCCAGGCTGGAGTGCAGTGTCATGATCCCATCTCACTGCAACCTCTGCCCCCGGGGTTCAAGTGTTTCTCCTGTGTCCGCCTCCCCAGTAGCTGGGATTACAGGCATCCGCCACCATGTCAAGCTAAGTTTGTATTTTTAGTAGAGACAGGGTTTCACCTTGTTGGCCAGGTTGGTCTTGAACTCCTGACCTCATGTGATCCACCCGCCTCCCAAAGTGTTGGGATTACAGGTGTGAGCCACTGCACCCAGCCAGTTTTATCTTCTCTTATAATAGTAATTGCCAAGCACAAACTATTTTTCCTGCTTCTTTGCAACCATTTCCATGTATTCACATAGCCCACAGTATCTTTAAAGACATATCCAATATGTCATAAGAAATATAGACTATTAAAAGAAAGATTCTTACAGAATTCATTCATTCAGATATTAGGTAACTGTAAGGCGCTAGTACTATAAACGAGACAAAAATCTCTGCATTCATGAAGTTTACATTTTTTTGAGGGATCAAATAATTAAAATAGGCTGCAGAGCTGTGGCTCTTGGCTGTAATCCCAGTGATTTGGGAAGTGGAGGCAAGAGGCTCATTTGAGGACAGGACTTTGAGATCAGCCAGGGCCACGTAGTGAGACCCTATCTCCACAAAAATATAAAACAGGCCACGCGCGATGGCTCACGCCTGTAATCCTAGCAGTTTGGGAGGCCGAGGTGGGTGGATCACCTGAGGTCAGGAGTTCAAGACAAACCTGGCCAACATGGTGAAAACCCATCTTTTAAAAAACAAAACAGAACAAATATAAAACAGAATAACGTTGCCAGGTGTGGCACACACCTCTAGTCCCAGCTACCCTGACGGAATAGCTTGCGGCCAGGTCGTCATGGCTGCAGTCAGCCATGATTACGTCACTGCACTGAAGTCTGAGTTACAGAGTGAGACTCTGACTCAAAATATAAATAAATAAAAATGTCATATGTTAAGTGTTATGGAAGAAATATCAGGAGAAGAGTATTTTACACACTATAAAATAAGTCTGGTGAGAGTGACTCATCTGAACTATGACACCAAAGCAAATTCAACTATTCCTCATCTGTGCAATGTTCAGATGCTTTCAATTCACTAGGCCGGGATTACTCCTGTAATCCTAGCACTTTGGGAGGCCGCGCCAGGAGGATCTCTTGAGACCAGGAGTTCGCGATCAGCCTGGGCAACAAAGGAGGTCCCGTGTCTACAAAAATTAGCCGGGCGTGGTGGCACGCACCCGCAGTCCCAGAGGCTGCAGTGAGCAGTGACCACGCCGCTGCGCTACAGCTTGGGCGACAGGGGAAGACCCCTTCTCAAATAACAAAAGATACAATTTACTAGTGTCCTGCACTTATTTAAAAATCTTCACATATATCACGCTCCCTCTAGCAATTTCCGGATAATTTGCTTGGGTGCTCTTTTCTCCCACATCAGGCTAGGTCAAAAGGTTATGGCTTCCTATCACATGGCACCTGGCCATAACGTTATGCCTTTGCCGTCGCTTGGATAGGAAGCTGTTTCCTTAAGTGAATTCCCTCCCCACACTCCCCTAACACACGCTTTGCGCTCAATCCCCCTCCGCCTGGCGGAGGCTGGCCCCGTCGCAGTCGGCCTTGGTTCGCCCCAGCCCGCGCGGCCTCCCTCTGCGTCATGGCGCCAGTGGGGTCCGGACGCCCGCGCTCTGGCCTCAAACCATGCGATGGTCTCACCTGGCCGGAGGGGCCATGCGGGAGGTGCGGCTTCGGCTTCCACGCGGCATCCTAGCTACGGGGGGGAGCTCAGCCTTCACACGTGCAATAGCAATAAGCAGCGAAGAGCTCAGCGGCTTCTGAGAAAACCGGAAGACGGGAGGCGGGGCTGGCCTCAGCGCGCAACCAATCAGCGCACAGGCAGAGGACTTCCGTTCTCCAACGTCTCCGGGGCCCTGAAGGTCACTGAAAGAGAAGGACGTCACAACGCCCAGTCCTCCCAGCCCCCGCCTCGAGTTCCGATTGGCTCCGCGTGAGCCGGGGGCCCTCTGACGTCACAGGAACGCCCCTTCGGCGACGTCACAGGGGGCCTTCGGTGGCTGGCGTCGCGGGACGGTGCAGCGCCTTGAGCGGGGCTCTTTTCATCAGGGTGGAGCCTAGTAACCGCGTCCTCGCCGGGCCCTGTGTGTTGCTGGCTGAAGAACGGCAGTTGACGAACTCCGACCCGGCACAGTGTTGATGTCGGTCAAAAGTAGGAAACTGTCCCGGCGCGGTGGCTCACGCTTGCAGTCCCAGCGCTTTGGGAGGCCTAGGCGGGAGGGTCCCTTCAGGCCAGGAGTTGAAGAGCAGCCTGGGCAACATGGTGCGACCCCATCTCTGTAGTCCCACCTCGGCCTCCCAGCTACTTGAACCCCAAGGTTCAAGGCTGCAATGAGCTGTGGTCCCACCACAGCACTCCAGCCTGCGACACTGAGGTAAACCCTGTCTAGAAAAATATAAAAAACGATCCAGTGTGCAGCAGGGAGGGACTGCTTAAAGAAAACATGAGGCTGAGGCCGGGCGCGGCGGCTCATGCCTGTAATTGCAGCACTTTGGGAGGCCGAGCGGGTGTAACACCTGAGGTCAGGAGTTCGAGACCAGCCTGACCGACGTGGCGAAACCCAAAATTAGCTGGGCGAGGTGGGGCACCCCTGTAGTCCCAGCTACTCGGGAAGCTGAGGGAGGAGAATCTCTTCAACCCAGGAGGTTGCAGGAGCTGAGCTGTAACCACTGTACCCCACCCTGGGCGACAGAGTGAGGCTCCAGAGTTTGAGACCAGCCTGGGCAATGTAGTGAAACCCTGTCTCTGCAGAGCAAACAAACAAAAAAGCAGGATTCTCCTTCCTCAAGCGATTCAAACAAACAAAAAGGCAGGATTCTCCAGATGGAAGCGATTCTCCTGCCTCAGCCTCCTGAGTAACTGTGTTCACCTGTGGCCCCAGCTACTTAGGAAGCTGAGGCAGGAGGATCGCTTGAGGCCAGGAGCTCAAGGCTGCAGGGAGCTATGAGCATCCCACTGCGCTCCATCCTGAGCAGTAGAATGAGACCTTGTTTCTAGATAGCTAACTGGCTGGATAATTAATTCGTGGTTTCCTATCAGAAACTTTTCCCCCTAGATTCGAATTTTTTTTTTCCCCCTAAGACGGAGTCTTGCTCTGTCTTCCAGGCTGAAGTGCAGTGGTGCAATCTTGGCTCACTGCACTGGCGCAACCTCCGCCTCCCAGGTTCAAGCGATTCTCCTGCCTCAGCCTCCTGAGTAGCTGGGATTACAGGGCGTGCTACCACCCTTGGCTAATTTTTGTATTTTTAGTAGACATGGGTGTAGGGAGAGCCCCCACACACCACCTGTGGGTACCTGGAGTTCGGTGGCAGCAAAGGAATTGTGAAAAAGACAGGTAAAGAATGAAAGTGGGACCACGGGGCCATCATTTGTACTGGAGGCAGTGAAGGCCCTGAGCTCTGGTTTCCACAATATTTATTGAACACAATCACTGTTTTTTTTAATTGTACTTTGGGCTTTGGGGTACATGTGCACATCCTACATCCTGCAGGGTTGTTGCATAGGTACGTACATGCCATGGTGATTTGCTGTCTCCATCTCCCCGATCCCCTGTCGCCTACATCAGGCATTAAACATAATCACCTTTATCTGTAGTGCTGGTGGTGGGGTGAATCGGTGAAGGAGAGGCTGTGTATCAAACATAAAATTGATGGCAGTGGCGGTTCACGTGAGTTTCTCAAGAGCTAAAAGCCTATAGTGCAGCTGGTGGGAGCGGGCTTATCAAGGAGCGTACATGTCTGGTTAGATTCCAGTGCTTCAAGGGAGTGTTATGTCCTTGGGCACTATGTTTAGAATATCAAAGCTTAGGTCACTTTGTTCCTGGGAACATGCTAGCAATAGAGAGGCCTTCCTCCCCAGAGGCCTCTGCGGCCTTCCAGTTTATTGTTCCTGATTTCTTTTATACGTTACTTATAACCAGTTTACGTAGGCACGCTGTAAACCCTTCCTCCATTGCTGCTTCCTCCAACAGATTGGATTTCACCATGTTGGTCAGGCTGATCTGGAACTCCTGACCTTGTGATCCACCTGCCTCGGCCTCCCAAAGTGCTGGGATTACAGGTGCGAGCTGCCTCGCCCGGCCTGAACATATTTTTCTAAAGTAGCATTCAACACATCAGCATTTTATAGTGTTACTAGTTGTTAATATGATTGTTTTTCTGAAATGCAGTATCCTTTACAAAAGCAGTTTTTTCTTTCAAAGCACATAGCTAGGTCCTCAAGTGAATTTGTCTGATGTTGGCGACCTTGCTACCATTTTCTCCAGTTGATTGGCACAGTCAGTCAGTCAGTAATTTCAGGTCACTGTTGGCCTTTGAGGAAGAGCCCAAAGGCAACAAGCGAGGGTGCTGGTGTTCAGTCGCCTTCTAGAAGCATTTTCACCTTCCCTTAAGGTTTTCCTTCATGAACATAGAAGTACTGTACGTAGAATTGACCCAGTGCTGCCCCGGCAACTTTGTATGTTAGGCCAAATTTACATTTCCTACCTTTATGAGAGGTGCCCTGGTAGGCTAGTGGAGTTACACAGGAAGTCTGATCTCAGCTGCACTATCAGAGATCCAACATGGTTCAATCAAACAACATTCTCTGAGCCTGTTTCTCTAGCTGTAAAATAAGAATAACAATTATACCCATCTAAATACACAACTTATTGTATTTGAGTAGTCTTTTTTTTTCTTTCTATGAAACTGTCTTTGCCAGGCGAGGTGGCTCACATCTGTAATCCCAGCACTTTGGGAGGCTGAGGTGGGTGGATCATGAGGTCAGGAAATCGAGACCATCCTGGCCAACATGGTAAAACCCTGTCTCTACTGAAATACAAAAAACTAGCTGGATGTGGTGGCATGAGCCTGTAGTCCCAGCTACTTGGGAGGCTGAGGCAGGGAAATCGCTTGAACCCGGGAGGCTGAGGTTGCAGTGAGCTGAGATCATGCCACTGCATTCCAGCCTGGTGACAGAGCGAGACTCCGTCTCAAAAAAAAAGAAGAAACAAAACCGTCTTTAACACAGTACTTATTTTCTTTGCCATATTACATTTTTTTTTTTTTTGGGATGGAGTCTTTTTGTTTGTTTTTTTGGATGGAGTCTTTCTTTTTGTTTGTTTGTTTTTTGGGATGGAGTCTTGCTCTGTTGCCCAGGTTGGAGTGCAGTGGTGCAATCTCAGCTCACTGCAACTTCCACCTCCCAGGTTCAAGCGATTCTCCTGTCTCAAACTCCCAAGTAGCTGGGACTACAGGTGTGGGCCACCAAGTCTGGCTAATTTTTGTATTTTTTGTAGAGACAGGGTTTCACCATATTGGTCAGGCTGTCTTGAACTCCTGACCTCGTGATCTGCCTCCCTCAACCTCCCAAAGTGCTAGGATTACAGGTGTGAGCCCTGCTTTTTTTTTTTTTTTTTTGAGATGGAGTCTCCTTATTGTCGCCCAGCCTGGAGTGAAGTGGCATGATCTCAGCTCATTGCAACCTCTGCCTCCCAGGTTCAAGTGATTCTCCTGTCTCAGCCTCCTAAGAAGCTGGGATTACAGGTGCCCACCACCACACCCAGCTAATTTTTTTTTTTTTTTTTGTATTTTTAGTAGAGATGAGGTTTCATCGTGGCTGGTCTTGAATTCCTAACCTTAAGTGATCCATCTGTCTTGGCTTCCCAAAGCCAAGATTATAGGCATCAGATTATAGGCATCAGCCACTTCATCCAGCCTGTTTTTAAGTAGAAAGTTTTTTTTTTTTTTTAATATATATATATATTTTATTGCATTTTAGGTTTTGGGTTACATGTGAAGAACATGCAAGATTGTTGCATAGGTACACACATGGCAGTGTGATTTGCTGCCTTCCCATCACCTACAGAAAGTTCTTAAAATGATATTTTTAGTATTTCATAGATGGTGTGTGAACATCAATTTTTTTTTTTTTTTTTTTTTTTTGGGATTAACTCTCACTCTGTGGCCAGGCTAGAGTGCAATGGCAACATCTCGGCTCACTGTGACCTCCACCTCCTGGTTTCAAGCAGTTCTGCCTCAGTCTCCCCAGTAGCTGGGACTGTAGGCACGCACCACCACTCCTGGCTAAGTTTGGTAATATTTTAGTAGAGATGGAGTTTCACCATGTTGGCCAGGATGGTCTCCATTTCCGGACCTCATGATCCACCTGCCTTGACCTCCCAAAGTGCTGGGATTATAAGCATGAGCCACTGTGCCTGGCCAAGGAGCAACAATCTTAATAGCACATTACCTGACACTCTGGGGGCTAGAAGATAACATTGGGAGCTGATTTGATCCAGATGTCTCTAATTCTAACCTGAGGTGTCTTGGAGGATCATGGCAGATTGAGTTGCTGGTGGGTCCACAAGGAACTGAGCATGGAACTCTCACAACAGCTGTCCGGAGTAGTGTGTGTGTTGTGCTTAAATATCTCACTGCTCGTTTATACACAGGCTTTCTGGAGACTGAGTCACCACAAGTATCTGTTTCATAAATAATGTAGCCCTATTTCTTTTCTTTTTTTTGACAAGGTCTTGCTTTATTACCCAGGCTGGAGTGCAATGGCGCTATCTTGGCTCACTGCAACCTCCACCTTGTGGGTTCAAGTGATTCTCCTGCTTCAGCCTTCTCACTAGCTGGGACTACAGGCGTGCCGCCACACCTAGCTAATTTTTTTTTTGTTTTTAGTAGAGACAAGGGTTCACCATGTTGGCGAGGATGGTCTTGATTTCTTGACCTTGTGGTTTGCCCGCCTCTGCCTCCCCAAGTCCCAGGTGTAAGCCACCGCACCTGGTTGTGGTCTCTGTTATTTTAAGGTCTGGGGTCCCTCTTAACCTTATTTTTTTATTTTTATTTTTGAGATGGATTCTTGATCTGTTGCCCAGGCTGGCAGTGGCATGGTCTGGACTCATTGCAACGTCCGCCTCCTGGGTTCAAGTGATTCTCTGGCCTCAGCCTCCTGTGTAGCTGAGACTACAGGTGACTGCCACCATGCCTGGCTAAGTTTTGTATTTTTGGTGGAGATATGGGACGGGGGGCCGGGAGGGAGGTTTCCTGTTATGTTGCCCTCAGCTCCAAGTGATCCTCCCGCCTGCTCCCCAAGTGCCAGGATTACAGGCCAGCACTGTGGCACCTGGCCGCTGTAAAGTCTTATTCCACACAGCTGAGACATGTTTTAGGAAGTTTGCTGAAAGGCCCCTGGAGCCCTCCTTATTGTGGCCTCCCTGTTATGATGTTTAGTTTGATTGATCTTTTCTGCCCTCCTCCTCTTCAGAAATTAAAAGGCTAGAAAGAGATAGTAAACTTTAAAACTTCTCTTATAGTCTCCCATTAAACTAATTCTAAGAACCACTAAAAACGAAAGCAGTAAAATGATATGGACTGTTAGGATGTAAAATGTAGGAAATAAGTCATTATATGTTAGTGTTGCTCTGACATAGAAATGTATATGTTGAGAATCAATTTTTGCTCAATTTTTAGAGAAATGGAATAATCGTACTGCTGATCTATGTAAACATGGAAGAATTGTCTGAAAGAAAATATGGTATGTGTACACTGGAAAAGTCCTATAATACTTTGTTCATAAGCATTTACACAATGAAGTTACTGTTCACCATGGGGGAACTGTGGACAAGCCCAGGGCTGCTGGTGAATCCTGCCATCCTTACATGTGTCTCTTTGTAAGGTGCTTTGTAGTGTCTGTCCAAGTATTAGAAACATTCTTTGTTTCTAGATTACTGCAAAGCTAAGGAAAAGTTGTATTTCTTTAATTATCTGTTAGCATTTCTTTTAAAATTTCAACTTGGATACTGGGGATTTATTTACATATTTATTGCAAAGCCCTGGATCTTAGGGATTTAATTGAATATATATTTTTTAAACTAATTGTTTCTCTTCATCTGCTTTGTTAAATTCAGTACTCACCAAGATTCCCCTGTTGGCTCTACTTTTATCTTGATGCATCATTGAGTTGACGTCAGATTTCAAATTCTTCTTTGCCTTTATACTATTCTGTCCCGAAGCCACGTATATGTAATGATGAAAGAAATTTACAATTTGTTATTATCATCTCTCTGTTGATATATATCAAATGCTCACCTAAAAATAACAATGACCAGTGAAACACATGTGTTTTGCTGTTTTTATTTGGATGACTATTTACTTTGTCATCTACTAGCAAGCTATGAAATGGTATGATACGCAGAATTTAAATGAGTTGCTTTAAGTGAACATTTAAACATAAATCATATCGATGATGTTTATGTTAATATGCTTGAAATGAACAATTTTTCTTCATCATGAGTAATATAGGCTACTCTTCAATGAAAGTGCAGAATTAGAGTAAATTTGCTAATGAATTCAGTAACTTTTCCATAGTATCTTTAGTGATGTGCCTAAGGTTCTCTTAGTGTTTCTCCTACCTTTTAATAGCTTACAGCTTTTTTGGCTTTGTTTTTTATTGGCTCATTTTAAAGCAAAAACCTCATAACATGTGCTGGGGAAGCACTGTAACCTAGTGGTAAGATCATAGGCTCTGGGGACACAGCCTGGCCACGTCTCTTATCCTGTCTGAGCCTTAGTATCCTCTTTTGTGGTCATGAGAACTAAAGATCTATCCCGAAGATTTAATAAGATAGTCAAGTGCTTCACATAATACCTGGCATATAAATACATAATAAATGCCTCCACCTTATTTATTTATAATAAATGCTTCCACCTTACTTATTTATAATTTTTTTTTGACACAGAGTCTCGCTTTGTCACCCAGGCTAGAGTGTAGTGGCGTGATCTTGGCTCACTGCAACCTCTGCCTTCTGGAGTCAAGCAATTCTCCTGCCTCAGCCTCCTGAGTAGCTGGGATTACAGGTGCGTGCCACCATCATGGGGTTACTGTGGACAAGCACAGGGCTGCCAGTGAATCCTGCCATCCTTACACATCTCTCCTTATAAGGTGCTTTGTGTAGGGTCTGTTTAAATATTAGAAACATTCTTTGTTTCTAGAGATGGGGTTTCAGTATGCTGGCCAGGCTGGTCTCAAACTCCTGATCTGCCTGCCTTAGCCTCAGCCTCCCAAAGTGCTGGGACTACAGGTGTGAGCCACTGCGCCCAGCCCTATTTATTTATTTTTTGAGACAGAATCTTGCTCTGTCTCCCAGGCTGGAGTGCAGTGGCATGACCTTGGCTCACTGCAACCTCTGCCTCCTGGGTTCAAGCAGTTCTGCTGTGTCAGCCTCCTAAGTAGCTGAGATTACAGGTGTGTGCCACCACGCCCAGCTGATTTTTGTATTTTTAGCAGAGACAGGGTTTCACCATGTTGACCCGGCTGGTCTGTAACTCCTGACCTCAAGTGATCCACCCACCTTGGCCTCCCAAAGTGCTGGGATTACAGGTGTGAGCCACCACACCTGGCCTATGTTTTTATTATATTGTTAATTTAGTACTATTCTGAGTAAAAATATTTGCTATTACAGTTTTATGAATTCACTATGACAATTTTATAAATGTCAGTGCTTTTTATAAGGTGAAACAGATTATGTTGTGGGGCTTTTGTTGTGATATAACTCCAAAGGGCTGGGTTACAGGCATGAGCCACCATGCCTGGCCAGCTCTTAACTTTTTGTAACTGTTATTTTAATCTTGAGTAAATAAATGCTAGCTGAAATGTTGCATGTTGGAAATAGATGCTTGGTGCCACAAATAAAAATTGGCACTGAGACAAAGGATTTTTTTTAGCAATGCAAATTTTACTTCCTGGACTGCAGGAAGGGTACTCTGACTATCCATCTTGCCACAAGAGTACAATGGACAAAGGAAAGGAGACACTTTTATCCCTTACACATTTGGGGTTGTCCTTATTGCTGTGTCTGATCTCCATTGGCTGGAGTCAGACCTCACAATTTAAAATCCAATTGGCTAAAAACTTTTCTAAACAGGTAAAAGCACTGGAGAGTTGGGACATGCCTGTGAACACATCCAGCACAGATATTTTGAGTAAGGTACAAGGAAATAGAATATACTATGTGCCTGTAAGCATGGCATATCCAGTAGTTACACAGGATAGGGCTTAACAGAGTTATTAGCACACTTACGATTTATTCTTTAGCAGGAAAGAAAACTTTAAAAAGGAACTTTTCTACTTTCCACATGCAGTTCAGGAGAATCTTCTGCTTCTGTTATTTGAAAACATTATTTTTGTTGGCCAGGCGCAGTGGCTCATGCCTCTAATCCCAGCACTTTGGGAGGCCGAGGCGGGTGGATCACCAGGTCAGGAGCTTGAGACCAGCTTGACCAACATGGTGAAACCCCATCTCTACTAAAAATATAAAACTTAGCCTGGCATGGTGGCATGTGCCTATAATCCCAGCTACTCAGGAGGCTGAGGTAGGACAATCCCTTGAACTCAGGAGGTGGAAATTGCCGTTTTTTGAGATCACGCCATTGCACTCCAGCCTGGGCAACAGAGTGAGACTCGGTCACACAAAAAATTTTTTGTAAGTCTAATAAAGTTACACTAATGTTCATCTTTTGGAAATATTACCTCTTCCATTTAGTATTATTTGTATTAAATAATATCAACTGGTATGTTTTTCTGGCTTCATAATGTGGTTCAGATTTCTGTAGAAAGTCTGGCTATATCTACATTACCTTAAAGCAATGGGATACTTCTTTTTTTCTTTTGAGCTGGAGTTTTGCTCTCGTTGCCAGTGCTGGAGTGCAATGGCGTTATCCTGTCTCACTGCAATCTCTGCCTCTGGGGTTCAAGCGATTCTCCTGCCTCAGCCTCCCAAGTAGCTGGGATTACAGGCACCTGCCACCACACCTGGCTAATTTTTGTATTTTTAGTAGAGATGGGGTTTCACCATGTTGGCCAGGCTGGTCTCAAACTCTTTGGACCTCAGCTGATACACCTACCTTGGCCTCCCAAAGTGCTGGGATTACAGCTGTGAGTCACTGCACCTGGCTATAATGGGATATTTCACCACAGCATGTTTGGGGAGGGGAGGGGAAAAAGAAAATATTAGCATGTTTGGTGTTCTTTTTATTTTACTATTTTTCTTTGGACCCAGTTACAATAACAGAAGATCAAATTGTAAAATTTAAAGAGCAGTCCATAATTATTCTTTCCTACAAATTGTATTTAAATGATATACCTTTTTCTTTTTGTCCTTACAGCTCAAGCTGTAAAATCCAAAGGTCCAGTGATGATCCCATACCCTTTTTTCCAGTCTCATGTTGAACATCTTTATGTAGGAGGCCTTCCCAAAGGAATTGTTTTTTTTTTTGAGACAGAGTTTTCACTCTTGTCGCTCAGGCTGGAGTGCAGTAGCACCATCTTGGCTCACTGCAACCTCTACCTCCTGAGTTTAATCAGTTCTGCCTCAGCAGGAATAGCTGAGTAGCTGGGATTACAGGCGCCAACCATCATGCCAGGCTAATTTTTGTATTTTTAGTAGAGATGGGATTTCATCATGTTGGCCAGGCTGGTCTCGAACTTTTGGCTTCAGGTGATCCTCCCGCCTCAGCCTCCCAAAGTGCTGGGATTACAGGTGTGAACCATCATGCCTGGCCAGGAATTTTTTTTTTAAGGAGGCTGTCTCCTTATGGAATTCCTGGCCTTGCACGGATTTACTTGCAAAGAAAAGGATTCATTTTGTGATAAAAAGTAAGGCTCCGGACTCTTTGTTGGACTCTTATCTCTGTTCTGAGTAATGCATCCTTTGTTGACAAATATTCATTCACCACTAGGGTTATGTGTAATTAAGTTCGAGTTATTTTATGTATTTTTATCTTCTACTTTTTAATTTATCTGGGTCTAACACTGAGTCAGTATTCCAATGTTAGCTTTTGAAATATGAACACTGCCCGCACCTGACCAGCATGCAACTGACTTTTTCTTTAATAATTTTCTGCTACTTTTGCTAAAGAAAATAGTATCCATGTCTTTAGGCCTGAGATTTTATTTATTCATTTATTTATTTATTTATTTTTTGAGACAGAATCTCGCTCTGTCACCCATACTGGAGTGCAGTAGCATGATCTCGGCTCACTGCAACCTCCGTGTCCTGGGTTTAAGCGATTCTCCTGCTTCAGCCTCCTGAGTAGCTGGGATTACAGGTGTGCACCACTATGCCCAGCTAATTTTTTTGTACTTTTAGTAGAGATGGGGTTTCACCATGTTGTCCAGGCTGGTCTCAAACGTCTGACCTCGTGATCCGCCTGCTTTGGCCTCGCAGAGTGCTGGGATTACAGGTGTTAGCCACCGCTCCCAGCCAGGCCTGAGATTTTTAAAGCATATGTGGGAATATATGATGGTTTTTATAGATTGTAGAGGAAGATAGTGTTGAATGCAATGTGATATTAAAGGATCCCATTAAAAATTTTTGTAATCTTCAAAGACCGGCTGGTTGCAAAGTTACCACTTTACTCCTCCCACCTGTCACTTAAAGTGCTGGGATTACAGATGTGAGCCACCACATCTAGTCAGTTCATTTCCTGTTCCTGGTTCACTGTAAAGGACACATCTCAGAAACAGCCAGTGAAGGAGATGTGCATGCTGGGTACAGTGGCTCACTTTGGGAGGTTGAGGTGGGAGGATCGCTTAAACTCAGGAGTTTTGAGATCAGCCTGGGCAACATGGTGAAACCCTGTATCTATGAAAATTTTAAAAAAAAGCCGGGTGTGGTGGCTCACACCTGTAATCCCAGCACTTTGGGAGGCTGAGGCAAGTAGATCACGAGGTCAGGAGTTGAGACCAGCCTGACCAACATGGCGAAACCTTGTCTCTACTAAAAAAGCAAAAGTTAGCTGGTGTGGTGACACGTGCCTGTGATCGCAGCTACTCTAAAGGCTGAGGCAGACAATCACTTTAACCTAGGAGGCAGAGGTTGTGGTGAGACGAGATCATGCCACTGCACTCCAGCCTGGGTAACAGAGCAAGACTTAATCTAAAAAATATATATATAGAAATAAGTTAATAAATAACTGGGTGTGGTGGTGTATACCTATGGTTCTAGCTACTGTTGAAGCTGAGGTAAGAGAATGCCTTGAGCTGGGGACTGGGAAGGCTTAGGTTGCAGTCAGCTGAAATTGTGCCACTGCACTCTAGCCTGGACAAAAAAAAAAAAAAAAAGATGCCCAGGAGAAGGTAAATGGGGTGGGCCACAGAGCTTCCATGCCCTCTGTTGAACATGCCACCCTCCCAGCACCTCCTGTGGTTCAGCAACGCAGAAGCTCTGCAAACCCTGTTGTTCAGATTGCTTATGGAGGCTTTATTACGCAAGAATGATTGAGAAAAATCTTTGGCCACTGGTGATTAAGTCAATCTGCAGCCCCTCTTGCCTCCTGGAGTTCAGCAGGTGAGGCTGAAAGTTCCAAACCTCTAATCATGTCGTTGCTTTCTCTGGCAGTCAGCCCTCCTCCTGAAGAAATCTAGGAGCATGCAGCCACCCAGTCATCTCAACAACATCTCCAAATGCGTTCTTAGCATGCTGGAGATCCCAAAGTTCTTAGAAGCTCATGTGTTAAAAAGCTGGAATCAAGACCAAATATTAAAACTAAAGATGCTCCTATCACCTCTATCACTGAGGTCTTTATAAGCTTTAGAAGCTCTATGCCAGGAACTAGGGACAGAGACGAAATATATATTTCTTTTTTTCAGACAGAATCTCCCCATGTCATCCAGGCTAGAGTGCAGTGATGTGATCATAGCTCACTATAGCTTTGACCTACTGAGCTCGAGTGATCCTCCCACCTCAGGCTCGCAAGTAGCTGGGACTACACATGCATGTCACCCATGCCCAGCTCATTGTGTAGAGACGAGATTTAGTTATGTCACCCAGGCTGATCTCATACTCCTGGGCTAAAGCAATCATCTCACCTCAGCTTCTTAAGTAGCTAGGAGTACAGGTGCACACCACCATGTCCAGCTGATATTTATTTTTATATTTTCTTAGAGGTGGGGTCTTACTATGTTGTCCAGGCTAGTTTCAAACTCCGGGCCTCAAGTGTTCCTTCTACCTCAACCTCCCAAAGTGTTGGGCTTATGGGTGGAAGCCACCATGCCCAGCAATCACAAAGGTCTTTATAAAAGAAAGAGGGTAGGAGAGTCAGAATTGGAGCTGGAGATGGGGTGATGGAAGCAGAGTTAGAGAGGGAGATTTGAATATGCGTCACTTCTGTCTTTGAAGATGGAGTCAGGGGCCATGATCCAAGGAATGGGGGTGGCTTCCAGAAGCTGGAAAAGCCAAGGGAACACTCCAGAGCCTCCAGAAGGAATGCAGCCCTGCTGACACCTTGACTTTAGCCTTAATAGGCCTAGTTTGAGCTTCTGACCCCCAGAACTGTAAGATGGTAGATTTGTGGTGTTTTAAGTGACTAAATTTAGGGTAGTTTTTTGCAGCAGCAAGAAGAAATGAACATGAAGCGAGGCATGGTGGCCGATGCTGGTAATCCCAGCACTATGGAATCCAGGCAGGAGGATCACTAGAGGCCAGGAGTTCAAGACCAGCCTGGGCAACATAGAAAGACCCTGTCTCTACAAAAAATAAAATTGGCCAGACGCAGTGGCTCACACCTGTAGTTCCAACATTTTGGGAGGCCGAGGAGGGCAGATCACCTGAGGTCAGGAGTTCGAGACCAGCCTGGGCAATGTGGCAAAACCCCATCTCTACCAAAAATATAAAAATTAGCCAGGCATGGTGGCATGCAGCTGTAATCCCAGCTACTTTGGAGGCTGAGGCAAGAGAATCACTTGAACCCAGGAGGTGGAGGTTGCAGTGAGCTGGGATCACACCATTGCACTACAGCCTGGGCAAGTAGAGTGGAACTCCATCATAAAATAAAATAAAAAATAAATAAAAAAGATTAGCCAGGCATGATGGCATGCACCTATAGTTTCAGCTACCAGGGAGGCTGCAGCGGGAGGATCAGTTGAGCCTGAGAATTTGAGGTTGCAGTGAGCTGAGACTGTACCACTTCACTCCAGTCTTGGTGACAGAGTAATATCTTGTCTTTTTTTTTTTTTTTTAAAAAAAGAAGAAATAAACATGATGGTAATGGGGACAGATGGCAGTGTTAAATAGAATGGTCAGGGGTGGCCTCCTAAGTGAAAACTGAGCAAAATCTTGAAGGAGAGGAAGGAGCTGGCCAAGGTGCTGAGGGAAGAGCATTCTAGGCAGAAACAACAGAAAAAAGTGTCAGGTGTATCTGAGGCTCTGGAAGGAGGCCAGTGGAGCAGAAGAGAGGGAGAGAATTAGGGGAGGAGGCCAGGGAGTTGCTGGGTGGGGATCTTCAGTGATGACGGTCAACAGGATTTCCTGACAGACTGGATGTAGGGTGTGAGAAAAGGTAGGGGTAGATGTTGAATTTGATTCTTATTGAATTATGATTAAAAAAAACCAAAACACTACTGCCTTTCCCAATCTTACCAAGTAAAAGATGCTAGATTAAAGAAATCTCTTCTGGCTCAGTGCAGTGGCTCATGCCTGTAGTCACAGCTGTTTGGGAAGCAGATGGGAGTATCTTTTAATGGCAGGAGTTTAAGACCAGCCTGGGCAGCACAGGAATAGATTTCCCCTCTACAAAATGTTTTTCAAATTTTAACAAAATAAATGTAGCTAGGCATGGTGATGTGTACTTGTAGTCTTAGCGACTCAGGAGGCAGAGGTGGGCATATCTCTTGAGGTCAGGAGTTTGAGGTCAGCTTGGGCAACATAGCAAGACCCCCTCCCTCTATAAAAAATTTAAAAAGCCAGGTATAGTGGCACTCAACTGTAGTACCGGCACTGGGGAGCTGAGGCAGGCAGATGGCTTGAGCCCAGGACGTTGAGGCTGCAGTGAGCTGTAAGTGCACAACTGTACTCCAGCCTCGGTGACAGAGCAGGACCTTGTCTCACAATACAAATAGAAATACAAATAAAGTTTAAATGAAAACTCAAGTCAGAATCTTTAGGCTCTGCAGCCCTTGCAACCCCGGAGCCGTGCAGTGGGGTTTTTATCACCGGGAATGAGGAGACCCCTGCCCAGGGTTGTTGCCTGACCAATCGGTGTTTTAAAAAATATATTAATCGGGCTGGGTGTGGTGGCTCACACCTGCAATCCCAACACTTTGGGAGAATGAGGCGGGTGGATTACCTGGGGTCAGGAGTTCGAGACCAGCTTTTCCAACAGGCAAAACCCCATATGTACTACAAAAATATAAAAATTAGCTGGGCATGGTGGCCGGTGCCTGTAATCCAGGCTACTTTAGAGGCTGAGGCAGGAGAATCATTTGAACCCAGAGGGGCAGAGTTTGCAGTGAGCCAGGATTGCACTGCTTCACTCTAGCCTCAGTGAAAGAGTGAGACTCTGTCTCAGAAAAGAAAAAGTATTACTTACATCAACATGTAATAGTTTTATTATTATTTAAGACAGAGTTTCGCTCTGGTTACCCAGGCTGGAGTGCAATGGCACAGTCTCAGCTTACTGCAACCTCCACCTCCTGGGTTTCAGGAATTCTCCTACCTTACCCTCCCAAGTAGCTGGGATTACAGATGCCCGCCACCACACCAGGCTAATTTTGTATTTTTAGTAGAGACAGGGTTTCACCGTGTTGGAACTCCTGACTTCAGGTGGTTTTCCTACCTTGGCCTCTCAAAGTGCTGGGATTGCAGCCATGAGCCATCGTGCCCAGCCAATTTTATTAATATGTAATGAATAATAAATATTTTAAAAATTTTGTTTTGTATTAGTTATATCAACATGTAATGGTTTTATTAATATGTAATGAACAAAAATATTTAAAAATTTTTGTCATTTTAAAAATTTAATATACTTATTTTTTTAATTGTATTTCAGGTTCGGGGGTACATGTGCAGATCATGCAGGATTGTTACATAGGTATACACATTGCAATGTGGTTTGCTGCCTCCATCCCCTCATCACCTACATCTGGCATTTCTCCCCATGTTATTCCTCCCTACCGCGCTGCTGTCCATCCCTTGGCTCCCCGCGCCAACAGACCCTAGTGTGTGATGCTCCCCTCCCTGTGTCCATGTGTTCTCATTGTTCAATACCCGCCTATGAGTGAGAACATTTGGTGTTTGATTTTCTGTTCTTGTGTCAGTTTGCTGAGAATGATGGTTTCCACATTCATCCATGTCCCTACAAAGGAGACAAACTCATCATTTTTTATGGCTGCATTGTATTCCATGGTGTATATGTACCACATTTTCCTTGTCCAGTCTATCGTCAATGGGCATTTGGGTTAGTTCCAGGTCTTTGCTATTGTAAACAGTGTCGCTATGAACATACGTGTGCATGTATTATAACAGAATGATTTATAATCCTTTGGGTATATACACAGTAATGGGATTGCTGGGTTAAATGGAATTTCTATTTCTAGGTCCTTGAGGAATCGCCACACTGTCTTCCACAATGGTTGAACTACTTTATACTCCCACCAATAGTGTAAAAGTTCTTATTTCTCCATATCCTCTCCAGCATCTGTTGTCTCCAGATTTTTTAATGATTGCCATTCTAACTGGTATGAGGTGGTATCTCAATGTAGTTTTGATTTGCATTTTTCTAATAATCAGTGATGAGCATTTTTTCATATGTTTGCCTCATATGTGTCTTCTTTTGAAATGTCTGTTCATATCCTTCGCCCAAATTTGGGTGGGTTTGTTTGCTTTTTTCTTGTAAATCTGTTTCAGTTCTTTGTAGATGCTGGATATCAGCCCTTTGTCAGATGGTAAGATTGCAAAAATTTTTTCCCATTCTGTTGGTCATTGGTTCACTCTAATGATTGTTTCTGTTGCTGTACAGAAGCTCTGGTGTTTAATTAGGTCCCATTTGTCCATTTTGACTTTTGTTGCCAGTGCTTTTGGTGTTTTAGTCATGAGGTCCTTGCCTATGCCTATGTCCTGAATGGTTTTGCCTAGGTTTTCTTCTAGGGTTTTTCTGGTGTTAGGTCTTATGTTTAAGTCTTTAATCCATCTGGAGTTAATTTTAGTGTAAGGTGTCAGGAAGGGGTCCAGTTTCTGCTTTCTGCACACTGCTAGGCAGTTTTCCCAAAACCATTTATTAAACAGGGAATCCTTTCCCCATGGCTTTTGTCAGGTTTGTCAAAGATCGGATGGTTGTAGATGTGTGGTGTTGCCTCCAAGGCCCTTGTTCTTTTCTATTGGTCTGTATCTCTGTTTTGGTACCAGTACAATGCTGTTTTGATTACTGTAGCCTTGTAGTGTAGTTTGAAATCAGGTAGCATGATGCCTCTGGTTTTGTTCTTTTTTCTTAGGATTGTCTTGGCTGTGCACTCTCTTTTTTGGTTCCATATGAAGTTTAAGGTGGTTTTTTCCAGTTCTGTGAAGAAAGTCACTGGTAGCTTGATGGGGATAGCGTTGAATCTTTAAATTACTTTGGGCAGTATGGCCATTTTTGTGATACTGATTCTTCCTAACCATGAGCATGGAATGTTTCTCCATCTGTTTGTGTCCTCTCTTATTATTTCATTGAGCGGTGGTTTGTAGTTCTCCTTGAAGAGGTCCTTTACGTCCTTTGTTAGTTGTATTCCTAGGTATTTTATTCTCTCTGTAGCAATTGTGAATGGGAGTTTGCTCATGATTTGGCTGTTAGTCTGTTATTGGTGTATAGAAATCCTTGTGATTTCTGCACATTGATTTTGTATCCTGAGACTTTGCTGAAGTTGCTTATCAGTTTAAGGAGATTTTGGGCTGAGATAATAGGGTCTTCTAAATATGCAATCATGTGGTCTGCGAATAGAGACAATTTGACTTTCTCCTCTCCTAATTGAATACACTTTATTTCTTTTTCTTGCCTGATTGCTCTGGCTAGAACTTCCAATACTATATTGAATAGGAGTGGTGACAGAGGGCATCCTTGTCTAGTGCCGGATTTCAAACGGAGTGCTTCCAGTTTTTGCCCATTCAGTATGATATTGGCTGTAGGTTTGTTGTAAATAGCTTTTATTGTTTTGAGATATGTTCCTTCGATACCTAGTTTATTGAAAGGTTTTAGCATGAAGGGCTGTGAATTTTGTTGAAGGCCTTCTCTACATCTATTGAGATAATCGTGGTTTTTGTCTTTGGTTCTGTTTATGTGGTGGATTACAGTTACAGACATGCGTATGTTGAACCAGCCTTGCATCCCTGGAATGAAGCTTACTTGATTATGATGGATAAGCTTTTTGATGTGCTATTGCAATCAGTTTGTCAGTATTTTATTGAAGATTTTTGCATCTATGTTCATCATGGAGATTGGCCTGAAGTTTTTTTTGTTGAGTCTCTGCCGGGTTTTGGTGTCAGGGTGATGTTGGTCTCATAAAATGATTTGGGAAAAATTCCCTCTTTTTGGATTGTTTGGAATAGTTTCAGAAGGAATGGTATCAGCTCTCTCTGTACGTCTTCTCAGCTGTGAATCTGTCTGGACCTGGACTTGTTTTGGTTGTTAGGCTATTTATTGCTGCCTCAACTTCAGCCCTTCTTATTGGTCTATTCAAGATTTCCACTTCTTCCTGGTTTAGGCTTGGGAGAGTGCAAGTGTCTAGGAGTTTTTCCATTTCCTCCAGGTTTACTGGTTTATGTGGATAAAGTTGTTTGTAGTAATCTCTCATTGTAGTTTGTATTTCTGTGGAATCAGTGGTGATAATCCCCTTTATCGTTTTTTATTGCATCTATTTGATTCTTCTCCCTTTTCTTTTTTATTAATCTGGCTAGCAGTCTGTCTATATTGTTGATCTTTTCAAAAAACCAGCTCCTGGATTGATTTTTTTCAAGGGTTTTTTGTCTGTCTCCTTCAGTTCTGCTCTGATCTTAGTTATTTCTTGTCTTCTTCTAGCTTTTGAATTTTTCTGATCTTGCTCCTCTAGTGCTTTCAATTTTGACGATAGGGTGTTGATTTTAGATCTTTCCTTGCTTCTTATGTGGGTATTTATTGCTATAAATTTCCCTCTAGACATTGCTTTAAATATGTCCTATAGATTCTGGTACGTTGTGTCTTCATTCTTGTTGGTTTCAAAGAACATCTTTATTTTTGCCTTCATTTCATTGTTTATCCAGGCGACATTCAGGAGCCAGTTGTTCAGTTTCCATGAAGCTGTGTGGTTCAAAGTTAGTTTCTTAATTCTGAGTTCTAATTTGATTGCCCTTTGGTCTGAGAGACTGTTACAATTTCTGTTCTTTTGTATTTGCTGAGGAGTGATTTACTTCTAATTATGTGGTCAGTTTTAGAGTAGGTGCAATGTGTTGCTGAGAATAATTTATATTCTGTGGATTTGGAGTGGAGATTTCTGTAGATGTCTATTAGGTCCGTGTGGTCCAGATCTGAGTTCAAGTCCTGGATATCCTTGTTAATATGCTGTCTCATTGATCTAATATTGACAGTGAAGTGTTAAAGTCTCTCACTGTTTTTCTGTGGGAGTCTAAGTCTCTTTGTAGGTTGTTAAGAACTTGCTTTATGTACCTGGGTGCTCCTGTATTGGGTGCATATATATTCAGGATTGTTAGCTCTTCTTGCTGCATTGATCCTTTTACCATTATGTAATGCCCTTCTTTGTCTCTTTTGATCTTTGTTGGTTTAAAGTCCATTTTATCAGAGACTAGGATTGCAACTCCTTTTTTTTGCTCTCCATTTGCTTGGTAAATCTTCCTCCACCCCTTTATTTTGTGCCTATGTGTGTCCTTGCACATGAGATGGGTTTCCTGAATACAGCACACTGATGGGTCTTGACTTTTTATCCAATTTGCCAGTTTATGTCTTTTGATTGGGACATTTAGCCCATTTACATTTAAGGTTAATATTGTTATGTGTGAATTTGATCCTGCCATTTTGATGCTAGCTGGATGTTTTGCCTGTTAGTTGATGCATTTTTTTCACTGTGTTGATGGTCTTTACCATTTGGTAGGTTTTTGGAGTGAGTGGTATTGGCTGTTCCTTTCCTTGTTTAGTTCTTCTTTCAGGAGCTCTTTAAGGCAGGCCTATTGGTGACGAAATCTCTCAGCAATTGCTTGTCCATAAAGGATAATCTTTCTTCATTGCTTATGAAGCTTAGTTTGGCTGGATATGAAATTCTAAGTTGAAAGTTCTTTTAAGGATGTTGAATATTGGCCCCCACTCTCTTCTGACTTGTAGGGTTTCTGCGGAGAGATCCGCTGTGAATCTGATGGGCTTCCCTTTGTGGGTGAACCGACCTTTGTCTCTGGCTGCCCTTAGCATTTTCTCCTTCATTTCAACCCTGGTGAATCTGACACTTATGTGCCTTGGGTTTGCTCTTCTTATCTTTGTGGTGGTCTCTGTATTTCCTGGACTTGAATCGTGGCCTGGCTTGTTAGGTTGGGGAAATTCTCTTGGATAATATCCTCAAGAGTGTTTTCCAGCTTGGATTCATTCTCTCTATCACATTCAGGTACACCTATCAAATGGAGATTAGGTCTTTTCACATGATCCCATATTTCTTGGAGGCTTTGTTCATTTCTTTTCACTATTGTTTCTCTATTCTTGCCTTCTCATTTTATTTCATTGAGTTGGCCTTCAATCTCTGATATCCTTTCTTCTGCTTGGTCGATTTGGCTATTGAAACTTGTGTACCCTTCCCGAAATTCTCGTGCTGTGTTTTTCAGCTCCATCAAGTCGTTTATATTATTCTCTGTTTATTCTAGTTAGCATTTCCACTAACGTTTTTTTTCTTTTTCCTCCATCTTAGCATTACTGACATTTTGCTGATTGAACTTTTTTCTAGGTTCTTAGTTTCTTTGCACCTGTTGTTTTAGCTCTAAGAAGTTTGTTATTACCCACCTTCTTTTTTTTTTTTTTTTTTTTTTGAGACGGAGTTTCACTCTTGTTGCCCAGGCTGGAGTGCAATGGCGCGATCTCGGCTCACCGCAACCTCCGCCTCCTGGGTTCAAGCAATTCTCCTGCCTCAGCCTCCTAAGTAGCTGGGACTACAGGCGCACGCCACCACGCCCAGCTAATTTTTGTATTTTTAGTAGAGACGGGGT